>WUAW01009502.1:20116-31882 GCA_017165845.1 Thaumetopoea pityocampa
TATAAAATTTCAACTTTTTCGCAATTACGTCATTGTTCTATTGGATGAGCGATATCTTGTGAATAACAATAGAAATATATCGTGAATCATACGTTGACTTAAATGATTCATGATCAGCGTCAGCTCATGGAAGTCCACTGTCGAACATAGGAGGCCCCACTTAAAAAGAAGATATTTCCCATGGAGATCTATGTAATCTGCACGCTTAGCAGTTGTCTTGGAGATCGCAGTAGATTTTGATTGAATCAGAGGATAACGCTGCTGCCCATTATCCTGGCGCATCCCTCAGCTGGTTCTCAGAGCAACCACGAGATAAGATGAGTGACGCTATTCTTATGCCGGCGCCACACCACACAGCAGTGAATGATGACAACATCTAAAACAGTGGGAGTTTGAATCGTAACTGACGATAATGTGACAATAATCAGTGATATAATGAACTTACCCTGGAAATTAGAACCACCGTTCCTCAGAGCTCTGATACCAAACAGCGGTTTGCCGTCTGCGTCCAGCGGACCGGGGCCGTAACTAGAAGTGATGACGTCAATCGGCTTCGAAATTACTTTCGACGGACTAGGAGCTCGATATTTGGGTTTCTCTTCAATTTTCTTGGAACTAAAAGTTCTGGCCTCTGAAGTGATTTTTTTCAAGTTCCTGTTGGTTACCCATGATGGTTTCTCCTCTGGGACCGACTTTTGAGGTATTTTCTTTTCAATATCATAGACGGTTTTGATTATTGTTTCCTTGTGATGTGTTTTCCCAGCATCTGCTTTCTGTCTTTTAAATTCAGGGCTTGGTGTGCGTTGATAAAGTCGTTCTGGATTCTGAACCTTACGCTCAGGGCTATGGATCTTGCGTTCAGGACTATGCCCCTTGCGTTCAGGACTATGCCCCTTGCGTTCTGGGCTAAGAGCTTTACGGTCTTGATCAAGGCTATGCACCTTGCGATCAGGACTATGAACTTGACGCTCAGGACTCTGTAATTTGCGTTCCGGACTCAGCCTTGATTCAGACAGGGCACATTCTCCGTTCACGTGGGTGACGTCTATAAAATCTTTGGATGATGTTCTTTCAGTGTAACTTTTGGTTGTTTTATGTTCTTCGACTGTTCTGAAGGTTCTATGTTCTTCTACATGTTTTACACTTTTATTTTTATCATCTATAACTTTTTTAGTCTTATTTTCAGAGATTTTGACTTTATCAGCTTCATTCAATCCGACTTTCTTCATGTAAGCTGATGCATATTCATTGAAACGATTAGTTTTTGGTTTAAGAGTAGATGCTTTCATAGGAGATTGAGTTCTGGTCTTCTTTTCAGGGCTAACATGCCTGGCTGGACTCTTAGTTTTGACAATAGATTTGGTAACAAGTTTACCTGGACTGTGTGATCTTTGACGTTTGTCAGTTAGGGTCTTGTTCATTTCTTTACTGTGTTCGTTTAAAGGTGGGTGTTCTTTTTGTTGATCTTGCTCAGGTATTGATCTCTGGGGTGTTTTAGACTGACGATCAGGTGATACAGTCTTTTGATAAGATTTCGGAGTATGTTCTGGTGATTTCATCTGTTGACGCTCAGGTGATTTAATTTTCTGCGTAACGTTGCGATTCTTTTTAGTGTAAGTGTTAGTATCTACAACGTGTTCTGTATCAAGCTTCTTCCTAGCTACTCTAATTTGGGCTCTAATGCGTCGCCTCTGCTCGTAACCAATGACCTTTTCCAACTGAAAATTACAATTTAATTAGTTTTTATACATCAAATATTAAAAACATTATCAACATAAAGCACATATATAAATGTATTATAAAGCTATTTACACCCACCATTTGTTCCAGGAGGTCCAGATCATATATATCTTCGATGCAGGGATGTTCGACGCTGCGTCGGCGCTCGCTACTCGTTGTTAATCGCTCCACACTTGTTCTTCGCAATTCTACTCCAAACTTACCACTTCCTCTACGGTTACTAAGTTCATTATCCTCAAATTTTGGCTCGTCTTTACTCTGGCTTGTCTTTGTTGATCGGATATAACCGGGAACTTTTTGAGTTTTATCATTCTCAGAAAGTTGTTTGGGAGATCCAGATCTTTGAGTAGGCGGCTGTTTTGCTAGAACCGTCTTAGATACATTTTCCATTAAATGACGTGCTGGAGATTTAGACCGTAATACTTCAGGTGATTTGGTAATCAAACGACTTGGACTGCTTCGGGATTTTTCATCTTGTGGTTGGATGTGGCATTTAGGCGTTTCATTGGAAGCAATTTCTCTGACATGTTGGGTAGTCTCCACTTCACTTTTTGTATCTGTGAGATTAGAAACGTCTTCTACTGATAAAGATGCCATATTGATGGTATTAGTATCTGGTTTTGACTTGACCACACCAATATCGGTGAGTTTTGTTGTCTTAGCCGTAGATTCTTTTGTTTTATGAGTCACGGATGAAATATTTTCGAAGAGTGCCTTAGCTTTTTTCACAGCTTCACTACTGCGTAATGTCGTAATTTTAACTGCAGGTACTCTCGTAGTAATAGGTTTTAATTCTGGAATATCTTTATTCTTTCCATGTGTGATTTGTGAAGATGTTGTATCCTTCCCAAATCCTGATTGAATGTTACTGTGGTTAGAAGAATTTATTCGTGGATTTTCGACAACATTTACATCGGTTTCGTCATCAGCCGATACCGCCTTATCTTTATGAATTTCATCATTAACGCCATCTACAGTTTTTTCCAAAATTTTGTCAGGTTCTGCCTTAATTCTTTTATCATTTTCTTCATTTTCTTGAGTTTCAGTAATGAAATGTTCTGCAGTTTTGACAAACTTACTTACTTTATCAGAAACGCTGAGCAAGCAGTCATCGCTCCTCAGTGAATCATCCACATTACTCAAGTCCTGTCGTTGAACTTTATGTGGAGTTGGTTTTGCTTTAGGTGCTTTCATATTTTCTGCTGTTTCTACAAATAAGTGAGCTTTGTCATGTACGCTAAGTTTAGTAAAATTGTCCTGATAGGTGGTGTTCTTATCATATTCCTCTCTGACATTGCGTGATGGGCTTTTGTCTTTTGTATGCCTTGAACCTTTAGCAAATTTATTTACTTTTTCAGATACAGATAATAAACATTCATCAGATTCTAGATTTTCTTCAATGTGATCAGAGAAACCCCTTCTATCAGTATCTTTGAATATTGTAGCAGAGTCATTAGTCTTTGTATCAATGCCTTTTGTGAACTTGTTTACTTTATCAGTGACGCTTAGGAGACTTTCATCATCTCCTGAGATATCAGAATAGGTTTTTCTAACAAATAATTCATCATCCTCACAAATTTCAACAATATCATCCACTATAGATTCAGTTTCATGGATGATGTGATGTGTTCGTTTACGGAATTCATCATCGGGCTCTCTAACCTCATCAGGGAAGCGAGGTGTACCAACGTCATCTCCAAAATTAACAGGAGTAGGGCATATGCGGTCTGGAGAATTTTCCCTTGAGGATTTTGATACTTCCATATCAATAATTACATCATCATCGTCTGTAGACGTGTTCAGTGTAGTAGCTGATTTGCTTGGTAATTTCGCGTATGGTTCTTTTGTCGTCGATTTCGGTGTTCTTGGGCTAGTTTTTGTAGACATGTTACTTATTTGTATTTCAGGCTTTGATTTAATTCTCTGAGGAGAGGTTTTCTTAGATTTCATTGATAAATCGCTAACTGTACGAATTACTTTGGTATCAGTTTCTTTTTTTGATGTATCTTTGATAAGTCTAGGCGTAGGTGCTCGCTTTGTTT
The DNA here is from genome assembly GCA_017165845.1 of Thaumetopoea pityocampa. Classification (NCBI taxonomy): domain Eukaryota; kingdom Metazoa; phylum Arthropoda; class Insecta; order Lepidoptera; family Notodontidae; genus Thaumetopoea; species Thaumetopoea pityocampa. The sequence goes on from WUAW01009502.1 coordinate 23,899, forward strand.
CAGGTTCTTTACTACTAGGAGATTGGAGACTTTTAGTTGTAGATTTCAGGGATGAAATTTTTGTTGAAGTAGTTTGTTTAACTATGGTCGAAGTCCCAGTAGATTTTTTGACATTAGGTATTGTAATAATAGTTGTAGCCAGCGTAGCTGGTGTTTGTTTGCGAGTCAAGTGTGAAGGTTCCTTGGGTTTGATGCCACTAGTTTTAGGCGACTGAGGGCGTTCTGTGGGCGATAATGGTTTTCTTGGCGACGCACTTCTAGGTGTTCCAGGAGATTCCGAACCTTTATCGATCTTAGTGGGGCTAGCAACACCCGATGCCTTTTTCGTAGGTGAAACATGTCTAGAAGGTGGCTTGCTAGATACTTTGTGATCGTTAGATTTCTCATCTTTTGATTTATCTACATGTGTGACATTAATTTTACGTGCCATATTAGTGTCATTAATATTATCCATGGTATACTCATTATCTCTAATGGTATGAGTTGTTATTTCAAGATCTTGAAGACTTGTAGTTGTTTTACCTGGACTTCTTTCACGACTCGGCGACTTTTCCTTTCGTTCAGGTGACAATTTACGAAGAGATGTTTTTACTTTATCTAATATCTCTTGTTCCCTCTCAAACATTATAAAATCAGAACTAAATTCAGTGACTTTGGTAGATTTCTTAGTAGGAGAAGGAGTGCGCACTGGTCTTGGTTCTTCCATCGCTTTTATTGCTGAGGGTTCATCAAGAACGCGTTTTGATGGTGATACTGAAGATCTCGGTGTGGTATTGTCAGTAATTTCCTCAATAGTCTTCCTTGATTCATACTTAGGTGTCATAGAAGGTGTAGGTTTCATAGGAGTTGGTTTCCTGTCAAGATTAGTGCTCGATCTAGTGGGTGATGAATCCTTCGGGAGTTGACTATTGGGCTTATTAGTATTTTTTTCTGGTGATGATGGCGGTGTACAATCTGGCTTTGGTTCTGGTATCCTTGTTACTTCCGTCGAATGAAGTTTCGGTGGTGATAGTGTTCGTTCATATTTAATATTACGACTATCTGCAATTTTAGCCACTTTACAAACTTCCATAGTGTCCGATTTGGTAGATTTTGATGTCACTGTTTTATGTNTGCTTTTATTGCTGAGGGTTCATCAAGAACGCGTTTTGATGGTGATACTGAAGATCTCGGTGTGGTATTGTCAGTAATTTCCTCAATAGTCTTCCTTGATTCATACTTAGGTGTCATAGAAGGTGTAGGTTTCATAGGAGTTGGTTTCCTGTCAAGATTAGTGCTCGATCTAGTGGGTGACGAATCCTTCGGGAGTTGACTATTGGGCTTATTAGTATTTTTTTCTGGTGATGATGGCGGTGTACAATCTGGCTTTGGTTCTGGTATCCTTGTTACTTCCGTCGAATGAAGTTTCGGTGGTGATAGTGTTCGTTCATATTTAATATTACGACTACCTGCAATTTTAGCCACTTTACAAACTTCCATAGTGTCCGATTTGGTAGATTTTGATGTCACTGTTTTATGTGTATCCTTTCTATTATCATTTTTATTTGTAACAGAAGAAGTTTTTCTAGAGTGTTCTAGATTTATGTCCGTTTCTGATTTCGTACATGTCTCCTTACTAAGTTTGTGACTGGGTTTTCTCTCAGGGCTGGTTCTTGGTGAGGCTAGGTAACCTAGTCTATGGTTAGAACTAACAGAATGTTGTTCATTTGAAGATTTTGTAGGATTTGAAGCTCGGCGCGAAGGTGAAACTGATGAACGAGGTGATGAGTGTCTATCCTCAGGCGTAGTAATATCCTCAGTGTAAGTATTATCATACTCAGAACTTATTTTGGTGGTAGATTCCACATATCCCGATGTTTTCTCAGGGTATTTATCACCAGGTTTCTTAGTAGGACTATCTCTGGTTAATTTGGAACTTATACGATCAGGGCTAACACTTGACCTTAATAACGAATGTTTTGAAGGTTCAGTTTCATGTGATAGCATTGAATGTGGTTTTTTATACAGGGGATCAGTTTCTGGATATTTACTATTAACATTTTTGGATGAGAATGTTTCTTCAACCTGCTCAATAGTCGCATCATGTTTGTAAATTTTAGATACAGTAGTTTTCATATAACCAGGGATTTCAGATTGCTGTTTTTTTGGTTCACTAGATTGTTCTATAGGATAAGAATGTCCTGATGGAGGCTTTTTAGGGACCATGGATGGAAAAGATTTTGTAGAATATTTTTCTTCTGGTTTCGTATTGGGATTTAATTCAGTAGTCGGACAAGGAGGAGGTAACTCAGCATGGATGTCTTCATGACCAGGTTTGTAATTAGAACTATGTAAAGAATGTGGTCTTGACGGAGACTCATCTGATATTTTAGGCTTGCTTGAAGGAGATTCCAAAGGACGAGAACCCTTATGTTTTATCTTGTTTGTTTCTGATACAACTGTTTCATTGGATTCCGTTGCAGAGTCAAACTTGGACGTAACCGAAGCAGTAGTACGCAAGTAACCAGGAGTTTTAGGTTCTCTTGGAATCTTCTCTACAGATTCTTTTTCAGTTGATCGTAAAGGAGAAATTTCGTTATCTGTTGAACTATCAACTAGCTTAGTAATCTTACGTGTTGGTGATTCTGTCGAGCGATGAGTCTTTTTAGTCTCCAAATACTGTATTTTAGTTTCTTCTACCTCTTCAGTTGTATCAATTTTATCAATAACAGCAGTTATATCATTTTTTTCAGTAGTAGAAACGGTAGTCCGCACATAACCAGGTTTGTTATAAGATTCCCTTGGATATTTATCTTTAGGTTCTTCCACAGGGTTGGAACAAGTAGGTGATAGGTGCTCGTGCTCTCTTTTAGGGCTTGAGCTACTATCACTTAAAGTATCATTTAAAGGCTTAAGTATTTTGGTAGTCGTAGATTCTAAAGATCTATCAATATGTTTATGATCGACAATCTTTGTTTTAGTTTCTTTAACATTTTTAATATTTGTATCTAACTTTGAAGTAACAGATTCGGTAGTTTTCATAAAACTAGGTTTAGTTGGAGATGGATCTCTAGGATATGTTTTGCTGATTTTCTTCTCAGGACTAACACGGACTCGTGCCTGGCTCTCTAAGCCCGGCTTACGTTCTGGGCTTCTCTCGGGTGAATATGAAGGTTTACCGGGTTTATCATTCGACGCTCTGGGTGAAGAATCTAATCGTTTCAAGGAACGTTGTGTTTTTGTTGGAAATGTTGTTTCTTTAAAATCATGATCTGGTGAAGAGTTACATTCATTCGTTTCAGATATAATAACTCCACAAGTTTTCTCTGGAGACGGTTCTCTGGGATATATGACGCTGGGTTCCTTCTCAGGAGATTTATATCTTGGACTTCTTTCTGGGCTCAAACTGTCTCTAAGTGAACCGTCTGAACGTTTTGTTGGAGAGTTGCGAAGGTAATCGGAACTATCAAGTCTTTGTACTAGTCTGTCGGGACTCTGAATAGTTGAATTGGGAAATCTTGAATTCAACGTATCATCTTTTATTGTGGGCTTGGCTTCATTAATTGTATTTCTTTCAGAAGATTTTTTACTTTTAATATCAGTATATTCAGTCGTTGTCGATGTTGTATTATTCTTAACAATTATGTCTTCTCGTCTATTGGGGGACGTTTTATGGTGAGTTTTGGGTGTTTTAGCAATTAAAGCGTCTTTGTGAAGCGGTGCTGAAGATTTCATGAGATTTTCTTTTTCACGAGTTATAAAATCAGAAACATCGTTTTTATTTTCTTTTAGAACAGGGCTGTGACAAGATGATAGGCTAACAGAAGTCGGATTTGTTTCAGATTCCTTAGAATATTTCGCTTCATTAGTAGTGACACTAGTTGTGGTATCTTCAGTCATACCAAGAATCTTCCTGCAACGGTCCTCATAAGTTTCACGCCTCTCTAGAGGAGGCTTAGGTTTTCCAGGAGAATTGTTGTCTGGCTTATTAGAGAGATCTTTTATTTTCTGGCCAGAAACCTCTTTTGCTTCTTCAGATGATACCCGGAAATTAGATGGTGGTGTTTCAACAGGTGATGCTTGATTCGCATCAAAAGTCTTCTTAAGAGAACTTTTTCTTGGTAGACTTTCCTTTGAAGGAGGAATTCCTTTATCCGGTGATGGTGACTTGCATGGAATTTTTGATGGTGATGGTGATCGCTTCACATCTAGATTTTCAGTTTTCCTATAAATGGTTGCTTGTTCGTCTGTATGTACATTTGTAAGCGTTTTCTGTTCATCCATATCTGTGGTTTCAGATTTTACCGTACGAGGAGAACTGAAATATACGAAGCCACTGACAGATGTTGTTGGTGAACTTTGTCCAGTTGAAGGTTCAGTTTCTGTAGTTCTAGGCTTTCTTGTTGGACTAGAAGATGGTGTTACTAATTGCCTAGGCCGATCTTTTGTAGTCTTCTTATTTGTTTCTTCGGTAGTTCTCTCTGTGGTTATAAAATCTATTGTATTTTTATGTTTTACATCTTTTTTAGATGACTTTGTTGGAGATGTACTGTCTCTTGGTGATGGTTTAGCAGACGATGATGGTTGGTCGAGAGGTTTTTTAGGAGATTTTTCACGATGGATCAATGAATCATTTTTGTCATTTTTAGATGGAACATCATAGATTCCATCAAATGGTTGTTTTTTGTCATACGTCCCATATTTTGCAGGAGACGGTTCTCTCTGAATAGTTTTTTCATTATGGGAATCTTTATCTGTATGAATCTGGTGTTTCTTTGTTACATGTTGAGTGTAATCATTGCGTTGGGTCACAACTTCATTCTTTTTGACTCGAGTTTCACCTTGTAAGTGAAGAAAATCATTAGGTGATGGAGATCGATCCTTCTGTGTAGGAACATAAGCTCTAAAATCGGGTGTGTCTTTGTTAGAGATCTTATTTTTAGGAGAGGAGGTTTTATCAAATGTCGCTCGGTGATTAGAAATGTCTTTTGTTAAAGTATCCTGTTTTTCAGGTTTTGTGTACATTTTCGTCTCTTCATCAATAAACTTATAATGATCTTTTTGGGTATGGGTCGTCGTTTTATTATAGCTTTGAGAATTACGGTCAAGATTTAAAACATGAGAATCATTAAAGACATAATTTTCATCAAGAGAGTTCGGAACAGTAGATTTGTCGGCAGTGGTAGGATTCATATATTCAGGGTTCTTCTCAGGGCTAGTACCGCTTCGATCTAGAGTGGCCTGTGTAGGATATACAGGTTTGCGGCTGGGACTCATATGAGATCTCTTCCCGTTGTCTGTAGGCTGATGTAACTGTAGTGGTGATGTTGTCCGAGGGTAATCTTTTGTTGGACTTGGCCGAATGTCGGTAGGTTTTTGTATCTCCGGTTTTTTATCTGGACTTTGCCTGTCTCTGGTGGGGGAAGAGCCTTTAGGATAATTTGATTTATTTCTAGAAGTGTTGCCAGGATACGAAGAGTCATTATCAGCGGTGGGTTGATAATCTTGGTTCTTTTCAGGACTTTCGCGATGTCCAGTAGGTACTTGGCGCTGATCAATAGTACGCGTGGGAGATCTAGTTTTTGGAGATTCTGTCGGTGAAGTTTTCCGATATTTCCTTTCTGGACTAGTATTTGGTTCATGGCTGAGGTTATGAGGTTTCTTTTCTGGACTTACACTTAATCTCGGACGATGATCGTGAGCTTTACGTTCTGGACTGTATTCTGGTCTGGATGGAGATCGACCAGTTGGAGGCCTATGGGCTTCTGAATGTTTATGGGTTTTTACTTCAGTGACTGAGTGAGCAGAATGGGCGCTGGAGTGCTTTTCTGAGACCGTTCGAGTAGGTGAGTACCTATCCATTTTATTAGGACTTCCTCCACGACTCAATGGCTTTCTGTTAGTTTTATCTGGACTTACGCTACTTCTTACAGAAGAAGTGCTAGATTTAAAAGTCCTGCTACCAGGAGACGAGGCTCTTGTGGAAGGTCGAGTCGTGGAAGGTGTATCAGCTCGGAGAGTACTAGCCCATGCCTGATGTGAAGCACTCAAATCGTTACTAATCTTTTTTTGATTATAATCAACATTGTATGTAGTCTGATAGTCAGTTGTTGTTTTCTTTTCAATAATTTCTTCAACATTTTTATCAGTATTTTTATTATGGATTTTTTGTTCGGCATCCCGTCCTTGAATCTCTTTATAATCTTTTTGTTTTGTGGTATGAATATCGCATTTTATTAAGACTTCTTGGTCATCAACTTGCTGATTAGTTTGGTTTGTATCATCCCGCCTAGTTATTACTTCGCGATCATCATTATAGCGTCGTTGATTACGTATAATAGTTTTAGTGTATTCCTCATTGTCATTAGATTTAGTCGTTTTATTAGTTCTATTTTCGTAATGATGCGCTTGAGAAAAGTTACTGTCGGTGTTGGAGCGATCTATTACCGTGTAGTCCGCTAGTTGCCTTTTGAAATCATGTTCATCAACTTGTCTTTGAGAATCTACGATATCTGTGGTTCTATCATCAACCATATTCTTTAAAACATTTGAAGAGGATTCCTTAGTGTCTGATTTTTGTTGGCTCGTATACGTTTTGTTTTCTTGCGTTTGATAATATTCAGATCGAGATTGAACGGGAGCTCGGAATTCTCTTTTCGTACTAGTAACTCTTGTGCCGTCAGGAAGACAACGCGTTTCAACAATCACTTTTGTGTTATCATCAGGGTATTCAACCTTTCGCGACACCAAATCACCGTTATTAAAATCGTTCCGCAAGTTCTGTTCATAATCTTTATTTTTAGTTATGTCTCTTCTGGACACTTCCTCATTTCTGTTAATATCAGTATCATAGTATCGTGGATCATAGTCGTCGTTAGTAATATTAGGCACCGTATCATGTCTCGATGATGAGACCTGCTGGAATTTCGATGTTGACGTTGACGAACTGGTGGTCGACGAACTGTGGGTTCCATCATCAGTTTGCCGAACGACGTGCTCATGGGCCGCCGTGTTCGACGACGTTTTATTCCGTTTTAAGCTGCTGTTCTCATCATGGTATTCAGTGATCGCTTCTTTATGATGGTCTACAGCAGTGAATTGTCCTTTTCCGCCTTCTACGTCATATCTGCCTTCAATGTTGGCGTTAACAGATTTTATGTGAGTATGTCCGTCATCAGTCGTTTTGTTCTCTTGCTCAACATTCCATCCAGCGTTCGATAGCGCCTTCAAATCTAAAAATAAAGTGACGTCAGTATCTTAGAGTTACTAATGTTTTCCACTACCGGTTTAATAAGCGTTAGTTGAGGTTAGGGTGTGGTATCTTGCAGTAGGCACCTTGGCCGCGGTACGTGAACTCCTTGGGAGGGGAGCCAGCGTCGCGAACTTCTTTGCTCTTCATGGACTGGAAGCTCTGGTCAGCGAAGGACTTGACATGAGCCTGCGCCGGGAACTCACAACCTGTTGGTACAACTACTCTAACTAGGGGTTTTTGGGTAAATATATATAAGACAACACAATAGATATATACATAAATTAGAAGTGGGATATTTCATTTGATTATGAGGTCATCGTTTGAAGTTTCAGTAAAATACATATAGAGTGATATTGTTTATTATCGTCACAATTAGATCAACAAACACGATTCACGTAAATAAAGCATAATTAAAGTTATTTATACAAAAAATATATAATAATATCAATAGATTCCTCTCGAATACAAAATGTTAATCACTCGTGAAGCATTTAAAGACAAAATTTGCGAATTCCCACTAACTGCTTGAGTTGGCGGAACATCTGAACTATCTTTCAATTTAAACACATGTTTATTAATATCTACGAGTGTTATGTAAATATGTCTGCACATCATTGGCCTCGTGCCTCGTCCACGAGGGCTTCGCCGCAGTCTCTACGCATGGTAGACGTCTTGGTGATAGTGTAACGGAACGTTACATGATTAGTATAATTTACTACTATACTACTTATATACTACTTTATAATATCATTT
>WUAW01009504.1:27297-39557 GCA_017165845.1 Thaumetopoea pityocampa
TGACTCGTCTCCCGAGGTAGCTCCGCCGTGCACGGCTGCCTGGTTGCGATATCACTTGTATAGCGATTTACTACCGTAATGTTCGATATTTCACTATCTCTTCACAGAAACCAGCATATAATTTAAATATTTTTCAACACCGTGAGTCCGTGGCAAAGCAACCGAACGTTGTTGTTTTTTAAAAAACTACCCTCAATTCCCGAGTCGCAGTTTTTGCGGTCCACCCACATAAATGATGAATCACAATGCCCGAACAATAAGTAAAAAAGGCTAAGACGATGGAGCTTCCTTATTTTTGGACTTATGTATCCCGTTTATATGTAGAGTACTGTGATCCATGATTTCAAGATCGATTTTGTGTGTAGAAGTAGCCTCATTGTAAACTACATCCTCACAGCAGGTTGAAAAAATATATGGCTTCCGTGTAATAAGCCTCGTCTTAATACGAATTATTGAAATCAACTAAAATGAATTATGATAGTTTGAGGGTGCAAAATTTTATATAAAAGATTGTGTTATCACAGTAGACTTGATAAAATAAATTAAAAAAGGTTGTCTGCAGAGGTCTTGTCTCCCTATATACATTAATCAATGTTCTTAAGGCGAGATGTTTCCGGTGGCGAACCACGACACCGTCGAACAATGAGGAACTTTAACATTTTGAACCTTATAGAAAGTTAAGTTCCTCATTGTTAATGTTGCTCCTTTGCAGGAAAGGTGTATTGAGCAAGGAATATGAAATTTGGGAAAAGGACTATAGGATACTACTATCTCAGAAGGAGTAAGAAGAAACAGTAGTAACTCTGGGGTTGGGGTCTCTTACCCGTATATTTATGTTTATATGCCGAGCAGGCTAAGACTAAGTACTCCCTGACCTAAGATAAATTACATCTAAAAAAATTTAGTAAAATGATAAGCTGGTTTTAAAAAATACCTTCTTATATTATAGAATTTTATATTTATCTGAAAGAAAGAAACTGGAGATGAAATGTCTGATTAAAACATTTTATCTCCAGTTTCTTTATTATTAACTTTTTAATATTTATTAATATTGTAAGTTTAAGAGCGGTAAAGTGTATTTTAAAAATAAAAGCTGTGCTGATATTTCAGCAGCGAGACAATTGCGGTTTGGTTTGTAAATTAAACTTGCAGAACTAAATAATTGTTCCCTGGTTTTGCTAAAGTGTATGACGCGCCATGAACTCATGAACTACATGAATGTCAGCATTAATCAATGTTGATGCTGATATTTGCAACAACCTTAGGTACTTTCAGTATATATTACTTTACTCTTTGTTAGGTACTCTGACTATTGTGTTCTGTGCTTAGGTATCTATCATATCATATCACTTGCTTCGCTATATAGTACCACACATCATCGACAGATGGTGCTTCTTTAGAACGTTATAAAACAGTTATAAAAACTGAATCTCGGTGAACAAAAATTTATAGTCATATACAACCTATTTTATAGATAATACACTTATTACTATATATGACAATAGCCTTATATTAATTGCCGCCCAGTACAGCGGCAGGTCCCACCTGGCCGGACTTCCTTTTTCCGATACAGTCAATTTTGCCATATCACCACGACGTGATACATAAGTAGGTTTAGAACTATAATAAATAGGTTTTTTAAAATAGATATATGATTTAATTGTGTAAACTTAATTAAATGCTCTGTGGATAATAATATCCGATTCACGATATTCATTTTGAACAAAGTGAACGTTTCTTTAGTATGTGTCACTCCAGGAAAAGTTGTTTTTGAACGCATTGGATCATCAATAGTTTTAAATGCCAATGGCAGGCTTTTATGTCATTTGTCGTTTTTATAGAAAATATTTATTAAAAATGGCATAATTTACGATTTTCTTCATTACATATCTGAACTACATTTTTTGACGGTATGAAAGGGTATCGTGTCACATTTATATTGGGTGTAAATTGATAATTTAAATAGTAATAAACGTAATCCGTGTAGGCAGTGAATTGGTGTCATCGTAATTTTTAAAAATATAACAAATTTTAAACGATAATCTTGATTTTTAAGTTATTACCGTAAATCGTGCAATTGTATCTTGACTGGTGACTAATAAATAAGTGTTTGTGTGTGGTGTAGTGATGTGTTTACATTTGTAACTGTCCTAGTAAGTATGCTATGATGTCATTGAGTGAACACCATAAAAAAATGAATGTTGGCTTTGTGCCCATCCGTTTTTCCTGCTAAATCTGATTTATCTTCAACATAGTTTTGAGGAAACAACCACGCGGGAAAATTAACCCCTTAGGTTATAATAAATTATTTGTTTTCAATTCACGATTGCCTGCACTCTGGTACAGTTCTATAAAACTAAATTGTTATAAGCCACCTCTCGTTAATATAATAAATAGTTATACTTTTAAATACGTAGGTATGTTATGTATGACATTTGTTACAGTGGTTTATTTAATTAAGTTGCATTCTTATTTTAAAATAAGTTACAAGAAAACTGCAATTACTTGCCATTAGTCAATCTGCATGCTAGTTAGCCCTCTCTTCTAAAAAAAAAACAGAACCTATATGTTCTTAAATAAAATAATATATGAACAGCTAGAAATCCTCTCATATTATTGTATTTTTATAAGGGATCCTTAATTAAAGTTTCAACTCAAAGCTTCGAGGCCTAACAATTGTTTGAATCCTGAAATAACTTTCTCCAGATAATTGGTAAAATGATTTATAACATTTAGGGAAATAATTTCTATGAATTAAGTTTCCAGCAAAAGCGATAACCCTACTGTTATGTTCAGCTACATAGGATAGATGCATTGTTGATGACTGCAAACAATTACATTAAGTCTGGCAATGAATAGGCTGATTCCTGTGCTAAATCTGCTGCACAAATTGTTACCCAAGAGCACTTTAAATCCTACCCCAATGATCAATGTCTGCTTGGGAAAATGCAACTTTTCTCAAGTTGCATTTTCATTTTGATCATGGAAAGAGTGGTGGAATTCCTGTAAAATGGTAAAAGGAGGATACTATGCTAATATCCAACCTGATGTTCCCTGCTCTCTATGGTTTTTCAATTTTTATAAGGCAAACTAGCCAACAACATCCACTATTTCTATATTTCTTAGACTAGGTCATTTATGTACTCCAGTTTTCCTTGCTAAACTCAAGATCAGGACTAATATTTTGTGCGAATACAGATTTGATGAAGGAGGTGTTAATTATATCTTCTGTTGCTCTAAACCCTTAGTTCCCAAAGTGGTCCAGGTGGACCTCCAGGGGTCCACGGGAGACTTGACAGGGGTCTATGTTGGAATATGCAAATTTCCATAGTTAGATCTAATCTTCACATTTTTGTCACGTTTTGGGAATATGATAGAAATGTAGCTGCAGAGGGTCCACTGGAACCAGCTAAATTTTGAAGTGGTCTATGAGGAAAAAAAGTGTGGGAATCTCTGCTCTAAACTATGTTATACCCTCTATGACATCCTCCCGAAATTCCTCATCCTACTTCTTTTAAATGCCTACTTTCTTACACTGTTTTAATTTTTGTAAATTTATGTAAATTTTAAATACAAACAATATTAAACTGTAAATAATTACCTCATAATATACTAACCTGTAAATACTTGTCATAGCTAGTGTTTGCCTAACTACCCCTACTAACAAGAGGTCTATGTATTGTTGTTTCCTTTTTTTTCAGATTAATTACCCTGGTCATAGAACCCTTTCCCCTCTACCACCAAAATTCTATATCTTCACTGTTCACCACCCCCTAAGTTTGATACATTCATAATGGATACTGGCAGAATTGTACCAAATTGGTCAAATGCCATAAACCAAGAAAGAAGAATTATTTCAAGTATAAATGAATTGTGTTTGAGGAAACTTGTTACATTATTATTGATACATGAAATTAAGTTTTGTTATAAACTCAAATTGTATTTTGTGCCCTGATGAATTTCTAATTTTTTAAATTCACTGTATTTTATGCCTTAAATCCTGAATCCNGTTCACCACCCCCTAAGTTTGATACATTCATAATGGATACTGGCAGAATTGTACCAAATTGGTCAAATGCCGTAAACCAAGAAAGAAGAATTATTTCAAGTATAAATGAATTGTGTTTGAGGAAACTTGTTACATTATTATTGATACATGAAATTAAGTTTTGTTATAAACTCAAATTGTATTTTGTGCCCTGATGAATTTCTAATTTTTTAAATTCACTGTATTTTATGCCTTAAATCCTGAATCTCAATTTTAATTTTCTCTCTCTCTCTTGTCCTTTATATAATTCTATTTCTTCATTAGCAGACCTTGGAACTTCATTGGTGAACATTGATATTCTCCTTAAAAAGGACATATGATAATCTTAAATATGATAACAGGATAATGCTGCTGCCCATTATCCTGATGCATCTATTAGTTGATTCTCACAGCATCCATGGGAAGAGATGGAGTGATGCTATTATTATCTACTGGCCATATGCAGGACATAGGCCTCATCTTAAAATGAGACCATAGTCCACTGCACTGTTAATACAGGTCACCATTATTATAAGTGCACTCATCCCTCGATTTACACATTAGATACATTCTTGGAAAAGTTGTGCAAAACTAAACTGTGTCAAATGAGACACAGGATTCATACAAAGCAGATGGATATGTGGATGTGTTCAATTTCCTGAAAACTATGTAAATCAATCTAAAGAAGACAATGGAAAGTCAAAGATATGTTCATTATAATCATGTAAAATAAGATAAGGATTGAAGAATAAAAGGTGGATTGGTTCATTCAATATCAATTCAATTCAATTTATTTTTGGAAATTAAAAACATAAACATTAATTGACAATATTCCTTTCAAATGAAAACAAAAAAAAAACGTAAAAAAATTACAAATAAAAACGATAAAAGAATTCTAACATAAATAACCTTTATAACAACTACTAAACTACTATTACGAAATAAATTTTTAAAACTAACAGTCTTTTTTCACCTGTTATTAGAATTCAATCAGAACAAATGAATTTGAAGTTTCTTTTTCTTCTTCACACAAATGCCACCACCTCAATATTTGCGATTGAAGTTTTGGAAAAGGGTGCGTTTGGTAACTTTGAAGGAGCTTTTAAAAGAGTATGTTCATCAATATGATACTGATAAATGGCATAATGTAAAACTATCTGAATAAGACCATAAAAATTTGTTGTGATTTAAAAACCGTGTAAAAGCAAAATTGTGAAATTCAAGGGACTGATGTATATTACTACTATTTATCTATCTATATTGTTATAAAATTGTTAAATGTCAAATTTTTTAAATCAAAAATATTTAAACAAAATGAAAAGTATTGGAATGACATTTCTAATAGATAAGTCAGGATGATCTATCAATTAGAAATGCCATTCAAATACTTCATTTTGGTTCGAAATATGTCGCTTCTGACTGAGTTTCACTAGCTCACCTCAGTTTTATTTCTACCAGATAAGATCCAATAATTCCCTAAAGCAGTTGTGCGTCTTTTTGTTTATTTTTGTTTTCAATTCAGAATTTATTCTTCATAATATACTATAGATTAAAAGAAACATTACTAATATTTTTTTTCAGATAGTGAAGTGACAGTCTGGAGATGGATCCGTCGCGGCGGCAACGGACTCAAACCAAGGCCACTGCAGAAGAACAGGCGCTCGATCAAATTGCAAGAGAGGTCAGTTATTTTTATGAACATAATATTTTCTTCACCCTACCATTTTTCTGAGTCAAGTTAGGTCTGCTGTTATGCCAGAAAATAAGGTTCTGGAGAAACTTCTGATGACCAACCGATTTTTTGAAATCATCGTCTCATACACTATGATGATTAATATATATCGCCTGGACATAAAATTTTACGTGCATTCCGAAACAGAGGAGATTAGGTCTAAATCAAATATTAAAATGGGTAAATCATGAAATAACTGACAGTCGTAGGCATTTCTTAACTCTAAAACTGACTATGTATTGATAAGTTTAAAATGAGGATGTTATGAATATAACTCTCTTTAAAACGTGACCTCACAAAGATAGAATTGGGACTACAAATAGAACATCTAGTTCATTCCATGTGTTCTGTCATCCAATTAGTCCACTTGCGGTTAAATAGCAGGTTAATTAATTAAATTTCAGCATTAAAACTGTGTGATGAAACTATAGATTTAGGACAGGGAGATGTGGCCTTGTCTGAAAGTAAATGATGTGAGTATAATGTGAGTAATTCTAATCCTTATTTATTTTTGTTATATTTGAGTTTTTTTTTAATTGTAAAAAGATGTCATAAGTCAGGGCACAACATAAAATTATACCAAATCAGTCTATTTGTTTGGCCTAATTACTTATGTTCGCAATAAAGAATTTTGAATTTGAATTAAAAGATCTAATAACCGTTAAATATTTAGACCATGCGAGCAGAACTGCGAGCAATAGTTAGTTAATAGATAACCAGTACACATTTTCATTGGAATCAATTTTGAAACGAAATTGATATTTGTTTTGTGGGTAAGCTGACTAACAGCCGCAATCATCATATCAGCGCACAGGTGTCCATTGCTACACATAGGTCTCCTTGAGTAACCAACACATCTGTGAACGGCCTGCATGCAGCGGTTGCCCGCAACCTCGACTAGGTCATCGGTCCACCTAGTCTGGGACCCATATCACGCTTTCCGGTTGAGAGTCGCCACACCAATACCTAAATACTCCAACGTCTATCTGTTCTGCGAGCTATGTGCCCCGCCCACAGCCTCGTCAGCTTTGCAATCTTTGAGTCACATTGACGACTGATATATACGACACATCGGTCATATCACAGCCACATTATTATTATTTACTAGCTTTTGCTCGCGACTCCGCCCGCATGAATGTAGGTTTTCCGCTACATGGGAAATCCCGATCATAGATTTATATAAAAACCTTACAACATGATCATAGATTTATATAAAGGCTAGTAAAACAGGGATCAAGCTGTATCTTCAATTCTACTGGTTTTGATGAAACATGCCGCAGTATTTAAGCCGGAATAGTACCTATAATAAAACTGTAATAGTTTAACCAAAATCTACCTGCTGGTTTTTGCGTGAAGCCCAAACAAACAAACAAACATCGACGGATTTGGTTTTAGAAGCCCTTAATTGGTCGATCTGAGTAGTTTGTTTTATATTTGATCTTTGAAAATTTGACATTTAACAGTATTACAATAGTATAGATAGATAGCTGCATTTATTATCCCCACTTAGACAGTATTGATAATACTATGCGAGGGGAGGGGGACTCCCACAACTTACGTCAACATCAGGGCAAGGTTTTGCTAAATGTTGGGCTTCGATACTACTGCGTATGAATACGCGAGTGACCCCCGCGGCCGGACACTCGGGCTACAGGACGCGTGCAGTTTTTAGTGGGTGCAAATCCCACATAACCGTGGTGCTTTGTTCTCGGCACCGCAGTATGCGTCAGGCATTTTTGCACGAAAAAAAAATGGTGGGTACGAACTCCACATAATTACGTATACGGGCCCTCCTTACGGCGGTATGCAGCAAAATTTTCACTCTATAAAAAACGAGATCATAACTGGAAGCTATAATTATATGCCTTAACCCCCTCCGAGACGGTTGGTACACGTATATCTCAGTCAAGATTAATCGTAGATACTATCAGTCTACTAAAATTTCATGCACATTGCTTCATGGTGAATATTGTTACATTTATAAGACTAATGGGACGCATGTGTACCAGTACGCAGGCCGAGTGGGATATATGTCCAGGGCCATAACTGCACTTATTACAATGAATAAATTTATCACCTGAAGTTTTAGAAATTATTAGAAATGTAAGCACCTTTTTTATTTTCTTGAAAAAAAAAATAACCCTTTTAAGTTATACACAAATAATTTTTCATACATTTCCTATGTAATTTTGTGCACACATGCATTATACTTGTTATAATTAATCACAGTTAACAAGCGGGTGGACGTTCTAACCGGTTGAGTCACACGTTACCTGTGTTCCCGTGTTGTTCGCTCGACAATATATAATGTACTGCTGGCTGACGGACGATGCGTATGGCATTTGGCATTCTAAAAAGTGCATCACGTGTGCCAACCGCGCATCAGATACGGATCAAGTTTGAAACATATTTAACTCACCAAGTTTGTTCCGCATTATTAGCAATATAACTATAACAATACTAGCTTTTGTCAGCGGCTCCGTCTGCGTGAATGTCGGTTTTCCGCTACATGAGAAAGCCCGAAACAATTATATATAAAAATTTCTTGTCACGGTGTTTGTGGTCGAACTCCTCCAAAACGGCTCGACCGATTTTTATAAATTTTTTTTATGTATATTTGGTAGGTATAAGAATAGATCGTAAAGTATATTTCAACCCGCTAGGTGATCAGGGTGTCCCTATCCAGAAAATCTATATAGCAGAACAACGTTTGCCGGGTCAGTTTATATAAAAAGGCTTAGAACCACTTTTACTGGAGCTCTCGTACCTTAACGGCTATTACTAAAATAGGGATCAAATTGTATCTTTAATTTTACTGGATCGATTTAAATTAAACATGCCGCAGTATTTAACACGGAATAGTTCCTTTAAGATTGTTACAGTTTGACCAAAATCTACCTCCTGGTTTTTGCGTGGAACTCGTACAAACAAACAAACACCGACGTATTTGGTTTCAGGGATCAAGCTTTATCTACAATTCTACTGGACCAGTTTTGATAAAATATGCCGCAGTACTGAAGTCGGAATAGTACCTTTAAGACTGTAATGGTTTGACTAAAATCTACCCGCTGGTTTTTGCGTGAAGCTCAAGCTTCCAAATCAAAACCGTCGATGTTTGTTTGTTTGTTCAAACAAACAAACAAACATCGACGGATTTGGTTCCAGAAGCTCCTTAATTAGTTGATCTGAATAGATTTTTTTTTTAATATCTTTGATTTACAAAATTTGACATTTTTAACAATTTTATAATAGTGTAGATAGATTTTAATCGTATTTCGATAATATGATGCTACAGATCATAGCTGTGGTCTGTTATTATTCGCGACCTCATTAGATTATCTGTGATCATAACAATTCAATGGTTGCTAAAACATAAAGGTACATATAAACTGGAGCATAGATATGCAGACTTGTGACGATTATTAGATAAATTTCAGAAAAAAAAATAAACGCCTGTATTAGTTTTATTAGTAAGTAGCTTTTACTGGCGGCTTCGCCTGCTTGAATGTCGGTTTTCCACTACATGGGAAACACCGAAATAACCATAGATTTAGATAAAAAGCCTTTTAACCACCTTTACTTGATCTGTCGTACCTTAACGGCGGCTACTAAAACAGGGATCAAGCTGTATCTTCAATTTTACTGGATCGATTTTGTTGAAACATACCGCAGTATTTAAGTCGGAATACTATATTTAGGACTGTAATAGTTTCACCAAAATCTAGCGCTGGTTTTTGCCTGAAGCTCGAACAAACCAACAAACATCGACGGATTTGGTTCCAGAAGCCCCTTAATTAGTCGATCTGCGCTCAATTAGCAGTAAGTAGTAAACACAGACATCCGTCTGTGTTTACTGCTTACTGCTTCATTATTTTACCCTTTCGGTAATTTATCAGCCTGTGGAAGAATACTGCTAAAGAAGAGCCTTTACGCTTGGCAGCCGTCTTGGGAGATCAGAATAAATTTTGATTGAATAACAAGATAACGATGTTGCTTATAGTATCATACATCACCTTGTTGGTCCTCACAGCATCCTCGGGACGAGGCGAAGTGGCACCTATATTAAGCCGATGTCATATCGATAGAGCTGAGAAGCAACATGAACTAAAATCTTTAGAGTTATATGTTAAAACTTAATGTGTTACTAACCTAAATCATCCCTAGAACCCAAAGAATCATCAATTTTTAACGCACGTTTCTTCTTCAAACCTAGCATCCTTAGTTAATTTGAGTAAAAAACGTAAAGTATTTGCATTTCGTTAAAATTAATTAAAGTTGTTGTAGCTCTAGCTGGTGGATAATCTTCTTCTTCAGTCCGTGAAAGTCTACTACTAGGCATAGATCTGCTCCTTATAAAAGAAAGATTCGCCGTAATCCCTACGGTTGGGAGCCATCTTGGAGATCGCAGTAGATTTTGATTTAACAGCAGGATAATGCTGCTGCCTATTATCCTGGCGCATACCTTAGCTGGTTCTCACAGTCCTCATGGGAAGAGATGGAGTGACGCTATTATTACGCCGGCGCCACGCAGCAGTGGAGGATCTATTTATGCACAAACGCACACAGGGTGCAGCGGCGTGCGCGGTGCAAAATAAAACGACAGTGCGTGCGTGGAAATAGACGTGTGTGCAGTCGCGGCTCGCGCACGCGCTATTTATGAGCTTCGAGACTTCGGCTGTCGCGACACGGCACCGACTCGTCACCGGAGTCGGCGTTATGGCGCCAGGGTTGACGGATAACTCGCCGTTAGGAAATTAGAGACTGTCCTACGAGATATTAACTCATTAGAAACAGAATAATACTTAGTGAAAACTACCCTGTACCTGTACCTGCCTAGGGGGCAAGTTGACTAAAATTTTCACTCACAATTGAATGTGTCATTTGCCAAATCGATTAACTCCATAAAACAACTTGAGAAAATGGTTAAAATAGTATAAATTGTTTATTATACAACGACTAAAACAAAATATCATTTGGTGGTGATAATACTTATTACATAGTTATTAAGAAATTTTTTTTGAAAAAAAAAGAAGANGTTGACGGATAACTCGCCGTTAGGAAATTAGAGACTGTCCTACGAGATATTAACTCATTAGAAACAGAATAGTACTTAGTGAAAACTACCCTGTACCTGTACCTGCCTAGGGGGCAAGTTGACTAAAATTTTCACTCACAATTGAATGTGTCATTTGCCAAATCGATTAACTCCATAAAACAACTTGAGAAAATGGTTAAAATAGTATAAATTATTTATTATACAACGACTAAAACAAAATATCATTTGGTGGTGATAATACTTATTACATAGTTATTAAGAAATTTTTTTTGAAAAAAAAAAGAAGGAACAGGAGGCAAAGCATTAAAATAAAATAAAATTCAGAAAGTGTAGTTAATTGATTTGGCAAGTGAAGCATTCAATTATTTCCCAATATAAATGCTATTTTTCTGAATTTTCTGCTCTGAATTTAATACTATCTACACCGAATTGTAATATTGAATTTTGATTTTTGCTCATTGTTCATTGTAGCTTTTATGTAGTAAATATTATTTTTTAAAAATTGTGTAACATCTGTCTAGTCTCTAAATATAATCATATCTTAGCCTCATATTGGGAAGTAATTTGACCCTACGACATAGTGTGGCCTATAGTGTGGGGCGCAGTTTTATGTAAATTGTAACTGTGTATGTTTTTATGTTTAAACTAGCTTTTGCCCGCGGCTCTGCCCACGTGAATGTCGGTTTTCAGCTACACGGGAAATCCCGACACAATCATAGATTTATATAAAAAACGTAAGAAACACTTACTTGACCTCTCGTACCTTAGCGGCGGCTACTAAAACAGGGATCAAGCTGTATCTTCAATTCTACTGGACCGATTTTGATGAAACATGCCTTATTATTTAAGTCGGAATAGTACCTTTAAGATTTTGGTTAAACTGTTACACAGTTTAACCAAAATTTACCCGTTGGTTTTTGCGTGAAGCCCGAACAAACAAACAAACAAAGAAACATCGATGGATTCAATTTCAGAAGTCCTTAATTTATCGATTTGAGTAGTTTGTTTTTCAATATCTTTGATTTTTGAAAATTTGACATTTAACAATTTTATAATAGTATAGATAAATAAATAAAATGTGTAAATAACAAACACATTTTCGCTTTTTGTCGCACATTCACGCATCAGCCCAGCGACAGATCGACATGTTTTGTGCAAGGTAACATACTAAAGCTATTTTTAAGTCTTTGACCCTTGCCTAGGTACATAACCATCAAATGTGACAATAACATAAACATAACAATGTGATAAACAAAAAAAATAAAAAAGGAAGAGAAATAACACCGATGAGAAAAAAGAAAGAAATCAAGGTTGCTGCAAAAACATAGCAGCAGGTATCTCATATATCCTGCCGCAGCTGTGGCAGAATGCTTACGTGATCACACGGCTTCGGCAATATGGGCGAGAGATCACTCGGGGGGTTTCAGTGGGTGCGAGCCCCACAT
>WUAW01009508.1:57723-75494 GCA_017165845.1 Thaumetopoea pityocampa
CCTACATAGGACTTCCGCAAGTCGCGAGGGCGGCTTGCGGGGTGTGTCAGACTCCTACTGACTAAACACTCCGTGGCGGCCTTCATCGACATATTGAGGGACTCCGGGATCCTGTGGATGACCTACCGATGCCTCTCGGTGTTTCGCTCTTTCGAGCGCTTCTCGGGGGGGAAACCTACTCCCCCGCAGCACCTCAGCACCTAACTGGTGGTGTTCATGGTGATATGAGCCGCTCATATCACCGTCCTGCCCGAGGATCAGATGTACGATTCCCGAGTCCCCCTGCCAGATATTTTTGCAGGGAGGGACCGCCAGTGTGTGCTACAGCGAACAGCTGAAGCATTCGGGAGGGTAACGGGCGGCGGCAACATCTTGTGTTTCAACGAAGTGCAACTGCACAGTGCCAATATGGCCGTCTAGCGTGAAGACCACAGTATATATAGCACCCGGCAAATAACTTTAACACATGCTACCTGTTATTCGGATCCGAAAGGGGCGGTACCGTCGCAAAAGTACCACCCACTCGCATCCGAGCGACTAAATATAACAAAAAAATATATTGGTTCCGTAGAATTGATTTATTTAAATTTATAATTCGTTATAAAAATGATCTAATTTCATTACAAGAGGATTAATAGGTTGCTTTTTTAATTAAGTAGATATCATTTTTAATTTTTGTTTTTTTTTTTGAGTTTTTCCCAAAACCCTGGTAAATTTCGTCAAATTCGTCTCGCCCGGCAGTGAATGCGTTAACAATACTGCATGTGCTAGCAGCAGTAACAACACAGCGGTTCTGACGTGCTTCATTATTTTTAAAACGACTACTGCGGATGGAAGACAAGGTTCAATTCTGCGGTAATAGAATTTAACTAAGTTTAGTCTCCTTCCCTATCTTTTTCTAATGTCAAACGCCAAAACGAGATACTTACAATTTTGATGCTGTCAGTTTCATTTAGACACGTCAAAATTAAAAGATTTAGACGCGACCTCGGCGCATACGAACTAAAGTTACGCAAAAACGCAACATTTTTTTGAACCGTTTAACAGAAATATAGGTTGGTACTCGCTATAAATGTTTACTGTCTCGTACTCAATACTCAAGTCGAGCCCTAAACCTGCTGTGTGGCGCCGGCATCACACTAGCGTCACTCCATCTGTCCCCGTGGATGCTGAGAGGACCAGCTGAGGGATACACCAGGATAATGGGCAGCAGGGTTATCCTATTGAATCAAAATCTACTGCGACCTCTAAAAATCCCGCTAAGCGTGGAGTTTATAGCAAACCCATGCTTCTTAAGGAGACACATGCCCAGCAGTAGACTTCTATGGGCTGATGATGACAATGATGCCGATGAAACTTGCCACTGTGTGCCATTATCGAGCAATGGATTTTTGGTTAGTAGTGATGACGCTATTTCGATACTAATCCTAATTATATAAGTGTGTGAATGCTTATTACTAAATCAAGCAAAGACGGCTGAATCGATTTCGAAGAAATGCAGTATTCGATTATAACATGATCTGGAATGAAACATAGGATACTTTTTATAGAAATACCTCCGAGTAATGCCGCGGGTAATAACTAGTATATTTATAAATTGCCCAAACAATGATAGTCAATAATGAGTTTTGCCATAATGGGTGATTGAATGGGTGATTTTGCCATAATGGTGTGAAGAGTGGCTATAAAAAGTGTTTAAAACTAGTTGAGGATTTAAAAGGCCTCTATATAAGAAATGAGTAGCAACATACATACAATCACGTTCTAAGGATACCACATACGAGCTCTATCCTTGTCAAATGCTCACATTACATTTCAATTTTCATTGTTCATCAAAAAAGGCCTTCCACCCAACAATTTTTAGGAGGTGCCAGCCCGAGAAGAATATCTGACGCTTTTTGTCCCTATTCATAATGCCAGCCACAGAAAATATTTGTATAGATTTAATCCTGTAGTAATTGTGGTGACTTAAATACTTCCATGTAATCCGTTCTGGCAGTATAACGTATTCTTCATAGAGAGAAGAGCAAATTTTAATAAAGATACATATGAAGATGATATATATACAAATAAATAAAATTGTCTGTCCAACATTTCGGAATAAAGGCGTTTTCTATTATTATCGCTTATAGCTATCTGGATGTAACCAACACTCAAAATGCATTTTAAATTTTTATCTGTCTGTCTTTTTGTCCTGGGTATTAACCGAAATGGCTAAATCGAATTTGACGGGACTTACATTGAACAATAGAAGACTTCTCAGAGAATATTGTCGTCTACTTATTATCTCTATATAGGGTTCTTGAGAAACAATTAAAAAACCTATAGAAATTAGAAATAAAATGACAATTAAAAAGTCCAATAATAGACAAATATAATCACACGATCCGTTCGGATCGTGGTAGTGCGGTATCGTGATCGTGAGGTAGTGCGTCGTGTATTCACCTAATTTTTTTACACAGTTATAGTTAAATAGCCGAGGAAAATGTACAACTTCTGTAAGATAGTTCCCGGCGGGCGAAGTTTCGGGTAAAAGTTAAGGAACTAATAAATCCAATGAGTACATTGTCAGTCACTGTATTAATCGATCCACACGTTTATTTTATACGACACAATAAACATTTCAGTTGTTTATCGTCCTGCACAATCTTCTTTCTATTCAACATTATGTTCCAAATTCTGCAAAAGCAGATTTATCAATCATTTGTGTAAACTCATTTTGTTCAAGGAATCATGTCAACAATTTATCATTCAACAGAATCTTTTATCTATTCGACATTACGTTCGAAATTCTGCAAAAGCAAATTTGTCAAACGTTTGTGTAAACTCATTTTGTTCAAGGAATCAACTCAACTATTTATCGTCCTACACAATCATTTTTCTGTTCGACATTACGTTCGAAATTCTTCAAAAGCGGATTTGTCAATCGTTTCTGTAAACTCATTTTGTTCAAAGAACCAACTCAAACATTTATCGATATGCACAATTTTTCTATTCGACATTACGTTCGAAATACTTCAAAAACTTATTTGTCAATCATTTCTGTACTCACATTTAGTTCAAGGAACCAACTCAACTACTTATCGTCCTACACAAATTTCTTTCTGTGGATCGTGATTGATCGATGGATTTGGTTTCAGAAGCCCTTAATTAGCCGATCTGAGTAGTTTGTTTTTAAATATCTTTAATTTTTGGAAATTTGACATTTAACAATTTTATAATAGTATAGATAATAGACAATCATTATTTCAACTATTATCGTTCTACACAATCTTCTTTTTATTCGATATTACGCTCCAAATTCTTCAAAAGTAAATTTATCAATCGTTTCTGTAACCTCTCTGTGTTCAACGAATTATTTCTAACTTCCGTGTTATTAGACTTTAATTCGTCTATTAAAGTCATTGTTTTAATTTTGAACAACCTCAGTTGAGTCAGGGTCATCGTTTCTAATTCTGGTAATAGACTTAATAAAAACATTCTTAAAGCTCTGTTATTCTTTGTGACGTTATTTGTAGTAGCATTTGGGTTTCCTCTAAATTTTCTTTGGTTTCTAACGTGTTCTGTTTTTCTATTGACAGGCACAAATCGTCTTCTTTTTTGTGCTATACAATTGCTTGTATTAGATTTGTTCGAAAGTAATTCATCTAATAGAATTTCTGCATTACTATTGGTGTTTTCTTCATTTTCTCCATATTCATCCGGCTCAACCTTTATGAAGTCTACTACTAATTGACTTTTATTATTCACAGAATTATCTGGACTTTCTATTAGATTTTCCTCCGTTTTTTCCATGTTTACTATCGGTTTTAAATAGGGCAATATGAATTTAAGATATTCTGTTAAATAATAAGGCTTCTTAGTTTTCGGCCCTGTATTTTTCATGCTTCTTAAGAATGATGATCTTATGTTTCGCCATTTTTCTTTGCATTCATTTACTGTAAAAAATAGGTTATATTTTTATATAAACATCCACTAAATAAAACTGATGTCGTATGATAGAAAAATATTTTCTGTACACTTGTGGCGATCTACTTCACTACATACCATACATCCTTAACAGATGGCGCAGTTCTAAAAGTGACAATATAATATGGAAGTCTGAATCACGCGCATGAAGTTTAATAGCGACTTAGCGTATATACAACGTTCCGACATCTACCGTTGGGGGCAGTGACAGGCCCCGCCAGACATAACACCCGTCTGGTCGGAAGATCTCCCCTTTTCCGATACTGCCACTCCTGCCACACTTCGACCCTACAGCTGGTGACATAATCATCAATATCATCATGGGTTATCATAAATACTATCGCTATACACTTGTATTATTGTGCAGCGTTAACAATGTGACATCGTTACTTCAAATAGGTACTCACTGTTTACTCAAGTTGAGCGAGAAACAAAAATTATATATGTATATAAGAGGTATATTAATAAATCCTGATTTGGGATTAGATCAATGTGTGTGAAAAAAATAACTCTCTATAATACTTATACACTATATTAACTCCACTCCAATATATGAAGTCCTATCATTACAGTGTGTGTATGTGTGTGTTATGAGTTTCTTTACATGGTCGATATAGTGCCATCTATCGGTGATATAACATAAAAACTCACCGGACATATTCATATTAGCCGCAATCTTTAACCAAGCGTCGTCCACGATATCTTTGCGGTTGTATTCCATCAAATTAAAATTGTACAGAAACTCATATTTCTCAATTTGCTGTATCAATTGTATTTCCACAGCCATGTTTGTGCAAATCACTTGATATTTTAAAAAAAGTCCACGCATGCAATAATACCGCCTGCCGAGCCCGGCCGCGCCGAAAGTATGACGTGTCCCCCCGCTTTGCTCCGCGTTGGATCGTGTCGCACAGCGCTCGTTTCTTAGGTCGGCTACACACATCCGGAAATTTTAGATAATATAAAAATGGATACCTACTTTACACGAGTCTTAGAAATTCAAACTGATCGATAGTCTCGTAGTTTCTACATTAAATAAGTATGTAGCAGTTTATTACGAATTTAAATTAAATTCAATAATTTAGCGCGCTTTTAAAATCGATTTTTTTTTATAAAAGAGTAACGCTACACTATTGAGTGCATCTTTTAATTATGTCATATTCGTCAACTTACTTAAAACGCGATATACGTCTTGGTTTGCTTGCTAGCTCTGCTAACCACAGTATAATACTGAGTCAATTGAGTTATCACAAAATAATAGGCTCGTTTTTGTGTTTGTCATCGCAGCAGACACAACATTATAAAAACCTCTTTCTCTGGTGGAGGCTCAGAATTCTAAGGATTATTCTAAGGATGCAGGATAGAATGTTTTATGGAGAGATTTAAAAAAAGTTTTTATACGGCTTATAAATACATTTATATAAATACACTGTTGTTTACAAATTACTTCATAATTAATTGTTTAAAAATATCCGAGTTTCTGATTTTATGTTAGTTCGTAATAATAAACGCGAAACGTTATGACGGGCCTGTTATTTTGTGATGACTTTAGGCACTTCTAGCCTTGTTCAAGGTAGCCACAAACTTAACGATGTCGTAATGGTTTTTATTTCCAGAGCGTATCAGGCAATTCGTAGGAATTTTAGGTAAAGGTGTTTGTTGTACGTTATAATTTTATAAATCCACCATCTTATATTTTTTAATCGAAAATACATAATATTCACCACTAGCAAGTAGGTATGATATCTGTCAAATAGAAATTAAGAAATAATGACTGACAAATACATCGGATTTTGTAGTTTTATAAAAGTACACAATTCTGAACATGTTTATTTTATATTATATGAAAAATTAAAAAAAAGAATATTATATAAATAATTAAAAAACAATTTTAAAATTCAAATCATAAAACTAATAGGCTTCCTTAGTTTGAATTTCTTCTCTAAAGCCAAAAAAACGTTCCGAATGTATGAGGTCGGCCTTAGTGCGGTGCGCTCGGTGACGTTCGGCAGTGCGAGCAGGCGGTTATCGACCCGGCGCGGCGGCGCTACCGTGCACGGTGGAGTGGATTGTGCACAACATTGAATCAACAATTACCGCACATTGTCATTTGAATGGTGATAAATCCATGTAAATACGAAAATATGTTGGTTAGTCTGTAGTTTATTGCAGACAATAGTGTCAATTCAATATAATAATATAACTATACTAAATTTAGGCCTGTCTTTTTCTAATCGCAAACACCAAAACAAGATAGCAAACATTTTTAATGAGTACTAACCTACGTTTCTATCAAAAGGTACAAAAAATGTTGCGTTTTTGCATCTCTATAATCGGTATGTTCCAAGGTCACGTTTAATTTTGTATTTAGAACTTAGTTTTGACGTATCTAAACAGAACTGATAGGATCAAAATTGTTGCTACTCTTTTTGGTGTTTGGCATTAGAAAAAAATAGAGACAGCCTAAATTTAGTTGGGTTGTGTTACATCAGAATTACCACCAGTGATGGCCAATAACCATTAGAATGGATATAAGATAAATTCTAGGCTTTTACTTTATACAATACTGAACAACATAGTATGTTGGTCTTGCATGGACAACACTAAGTATTACTTACTACAAGCCTCGTAAGCTAAGTCTCGTAAGCCTTGCGAAACCTAATCATTACTTTATGAACTAGGTTCTGTTCGCATCAAGTGACAAAGTATTCAGGACTGTTCTGTGTTTATAAAAAAACTAGCTAAAATCTTTGACTTCGATGATAATGATAATAATGATTCATAGCTTATCCCCATACTCAATATCGTATCTATCTTTCTGCCAGTCTTGCATGCAAGAGCAAGACTGTTTTTCAGGCAACATTAAACGTACTTGACAATTTTGTTAGGGAAAATGTTCTTCAAACCGCATTGTTTATTAATCTTTACACAGAATAATACTGTACCCATTACTCGCATCTGTCCCTTAGCAGATCTTCAGAAAAGAAATGTAAAGACCCACTTGAAAAATAGTGTTACGCTATTATTATGCCGATGCCAAATAGCATCAACGCCTTTGTAGCGTCCGATCGGATGGGTGCTAGATAGCGGGTAAACAAAATTGGGTGCGATAAGACTAAACAGACTACCTATTCTTCTTACCTCGAAAAAAATGTACCGTAATATCTTTGCGTAAGAAATGTACCTATAGAAATTTCGTTACAAATGTTTTGTAAGCGCCCTGCTTTTAATAACACGCTAATTCAAAGTAAATGTTAAGCGTTGTGTTTATAATACACGCTAATTCAGTACAAAAAATTGAAAGCTCACTCATGTTGTTACGCGTATCAAGGCATAGTTGAGCGTTAATTTATAGTCTAGTGAGTTCTTAACAGTAAAAATTATTTCGCAATAATTTGGGATATAATTGCCTCGCGAATTCAACGAGAAGTAGGTCAACAATCCTCGAAAAACTCTCGGCATCGCTGTTGTTGTAGAATTGCGCTTAAAAATCATAACGACTTTTTTACTGAAGAGTTTAGTGAGGACAGTCGCCTTAATTGTTAGTTTCATCCGCACTAACAATGTGGTGATCATATTTATGACATCAGCATGCAATTTTGTCTATCTAAAGATCGTCCGGTAGAGACCGTATTTTGCATAAGACCAAGCTGGCCTCTAAAAAGCTTGGTGTGCTCATAAGACCGAGACGGTACTTGACGTCAGCCCATCTCGTTCTGCATTACAAAGCACAAGTCTATCCTCACATGGAATACTGTTCTCACCTCTGAGTTGGGGCTTCCCAATACCAGCTTCAACCTTTTGATCGTATACAATGAAGAGCGGCTCGAATCGTCGACGACCAAGCGATCTCCATTCGGCTATCTGGTTTTGGGAAAAGGCCTATAGGATATAGGATACTACTATCTCGGAAGGAGAGGGAAGAGTCAGTAAAGCTTTGGGGGCCGGGGTCGCTTACCCGTATACTTAAGTCTATTTGCCGGACAGGGTACAAGACTAAATACTCCCTGACCGTATTCTGACTAATAAGTTTATTGTAGATGTGAAACATTCCGGAACATTTGTTGTCTGTAGGAACTTTCTGTTTTAATATTAAACTTAAACTATTAATTGTATTTACTCAAACATGAAATTGATATAATAGACGCTTGAGAAGCTCATGGGCGAGCGACAGTTATTGTTGTGTATTGTGTCGAAGTTATAGGCGACTATGTAAAAGCAGTGAAACAGTTTTTGAAGCAAATTTAAGTTATTTACGTAAATACTAGCTTTTGTTCGCGGTTCTGCTTGCGTGGATGTTAGTTTTACAATCATAGATTTATATAAAAACTTTAGAATCACTTTTACTTGATCTCTCATACCTTAACTGTAGTAAATAAAACAAGCTGTATCTTCAATTCTATTAGACCGATTTGGATGAAGCATACCGTAGTATTTAAGTTAGATTAATATCTTTAAGACTGTAATAGTTTGACCAAAATCTACCCTTTGGTTTTTACGTGAAGCTCGAACAAACAAACAAACAAACATCGACGGATTTGGTTTCAAAAGCATTTAATGAGTCGATCTGAGTAGTTTTTTTTAAATATCTTTGATTTTTGAAAATTTGATATTTAACAATTTTATAATAGTAATAAGATGAAATCAGCACACATTGCAATGACAACAGATTCGACTTTAGACAAAACGTAAACTTAGACATATATTTAAAGTGAAAAGAATCCATGACTGTGAACACAAGTAGCCAGACTTTGAACTTACAATAAAAATTGAATATTGAATCATGTCACACCTTTTAACTAAATATAATAACAGTATTGTAAACCACGAATATTCAGCTCAACCCACAGCCAACGTTCAACAAGGTGTATTGCGAACATGCCGCGGATGTTGCGGTACCCGCGGTGACGCGGTATCATCATTATAATATCAGCCCACAGATGACCACCGCTGGACATAGGCCTCCTATACTGATCGCCAAATCGAGTGGCTTTGAGCCGCCTGCATCCACTGATTACCCGCAACCTTAATCAGGTCATCTGTCCACTTAGTCGGAGGTCGACCCTTACTACGCTTTCTGGTTCGGGGTCACTATTCCACTTAAGACCCCAACTTCCATCGGCTCATAGTTTGTAGAGCGCAGTCATGATAATGTTATTATGTGATTATATTTCGGTTCATCTATTGATACCCAAAGTATCGACCACCAAGGGGTCCTGCAAGGGGTCTACGCCAACTGTCAAAACCACATTGATGTCGATAAATTTGCAAGAAATTTATATAATCTACGCTTTGGGGTCTATCCAAAAGTGAAAAACATTACAAGTGGTCTACAAGACAAAAAAGTTTGAGGACCTCTGATCTATTATTACCTTAGAATAATATTATTAATTATTCTACGTAGTTTAATATCATTATCACCAGCCCTTACAAGTCCATTGCTGGCCATGGATTAACTCCTTATAAAAAAAAGGATTTGCCGTAAAACGAGGGATTTGCGGTAAACGGTCCCTCCGTTTTACCTAAATCATGCGTTATTATATCAAAAGAAACTCATTTTAAATTCATTATCATTTCCCAATACAGCTGGCAACACTTACCTATTTTTGAAGCTATAAAATAATTAAAAAGCATTTCAATGACCTCAAAAGTTCGTCAGGGCGGTCGAATTTTGGCGGCAGCTCGACCGATTCATTCATCACCGGATTCGTTTTAGTGTTTTAAATAAATCTATTGTGTTTTTTAATATATAAATGTGGTGTTATTTTGCTTATCAATCGTCAATAATTTTGAACGATAATTGAAACATTGGAAAAAGAACTGTGACTAACAATCACGACAAAATCAGCCTTCGATCGTGTATTTTCAAGACAATGAGTGTGCGGGAACTTTAGCCTAGTCAAACTATAATCCTAAGTAATATTATAAATGCGAATGTGAGTTTGTTTGTTTGTTACGCTTTCACGCCTTAACTACTCGAGCGATCATCATGAAATTTAGTACACGCATTGTCAGGGATATAGAAAAAGGAGATTGGGTTATATAAAAAAAAACTGTTCCCGAAGGATAGAAAAAATTGTATTTTCAACAGTAGTATTTTTAACATAATGTATTAATGCATGTATTTAAGGATATCAACGCGAGTGAAGCCGCGGGTAAAAGCTNCAGCTGGCAACACTTACCTATTTTTGAAGCTATAAAATAATTAAAAAGCATTTCAATGACCTCAAAAGTTCATCAGGGCGGTCGAATTTTGGCGGCAGCTCGACCGATTCATTCATCACCGGATTCGTTTTAGTGTTTTAAATAAATCTATCGTGTTTTTTAATATATAAATGTGGTGTTATTTTGCTTATCAATCGTCAATAATTTTGAACGATAATTGAAACATTGGAAAAAGAACTGTGACTAACAATCACGACAAAATCAGCCTTCGATCGTGTATTTTCAAGACAATGAGTGTGCGGGAACTTTAGCCTAGTCAAACTATAATCCTAAGTAATATTATAAATGCGAATGTGAGTTTGTTTGTTTGTTACGCTTTCACGCCTTAACTACTCGAGCGATCATCATGAAATTTAGTACACGCATTGTCAGGGATATAGAAAAAGGAGATGGGTTACTTTATATAAAAAAAAACTGTTCCCAAAGGATAGAAAAAATTGTATTTTCAACAGTATTAACATAATGTATTAATGCATGTATTTAAGGATATCAACGCGAGTGAAGCCGCGGGTAAAAGCTAAAGTAAGTAACGTTAAAATGCCAAATTAATGAGAGAGTGAGTGTGTGTGTCTGTTATTTACTTTTCACACATAAACCGTTGAATGGATTTGAATGAAACTCAGTGCTCAGATACGCCCTCCAAATTGATTATTTAACAAATCAAGGGTGATTGTGTAACGATATTCATTGGCACTCGAGCCGAACGCTTATTGGTGGTAATTCTGCGGTAACAGAACTTAACTAAATTTAGTCTCTCCCTATCTTTTTCTAATGACAAACGCCAAAATGTGATAGCTACAATTTTGGTGTTGTCAGTTTCGCTTAGCACGTGAAAATTAAACTCGGAACACACGGACTAAAGATACGCAAATACGGAATATTTGTTGAACAGTTGACTGCATGGATGGCGCAGTGGTTTAAGCGTCCACTGCGCTGTCGTGTGTTGTGGGTTCGGTCCCCAAACGGGACTACAAATTTGTGTAAACCACTAATTGTTGTTCTGAGTCTGGGTGTTCTGTGTTCCCGTTATTTGAATATTTGTAAAGTCCTCGCGACACAGGAATTAATCCTAATGCGGGAGGTGTCTTAAAAAAAAAGAAAGTTTTACAGCAATTTAGGTTGGTACTCGCTATAAATGTTTGCTATTTCGTTTTGGCGTTTGACATTAGACAAAGATAGAGAAAGAGAGAGAGTAAATTTAGTTAAGTTCCGTTACATCAGAATTAGCACCGTTACGTGCCTAGTTACTTTGTTCCAAAACCTCTTCGGTTCGCTACAATGTTGAGTCAGTCGCTCCGAATTGGTCCCAAACCGTTCGAATATTAATGGGACAACTTTTGATCGAATTCCCACTGAACAATTCACTTTTGTGCGCCTTTTTTGTCTTAAGCTTAATATAAACTTTAACAAAATATTTTCAACTTTCTACATTATTCTTGTATTCCATTCTTAGTCATCGTTTAGAAGGCGTAGACGGTTGTTTCCTTATTTTGCCAGGAGATTGTCTTCGAGAAGACATGATGAATAATAAGTAAAGACGTGCTCTTGTTTCACTTTACTCAGTGTTAGGATTGGACCGAACAGACGAAATAGGAAATTTCCGGATGCCAATCTGGGCTCAAATGAACTGACATATTTGATGTTGAAAAAAAAAACAAAATCATTTCGTCTATAATTTATACTCTATACGTTATAAAATAGTTAAATCTCAAATTTTTTAAATCAAAGATATTTATAAAAAAAACTCATATCGACTAATTAAGAGCTACTGAAACCAAATCCTTGGATGTTTGTTTGCTTGTTTAAGCTTCACGCAAAATCCAGTGGATAGATTTTGGTCGAACTGCAGTCTTAAAATACTGCGGCATGTTTCATTAAAATCGGTCCAGTAGAATTGAAGATACAGCTTGATCCCTGTTTAGTAGGCACCTTTAAAGTACGAGAGCTCAAGTAAAAGTGGTTTTTAGGCTTTTTATATAAATCTATGGTTGTTTCGGGATTTCCCATGAAGCGGAAAACGAAAATTCACGCGAGTAGATCCACGGTCAAAAGCTAGTGTATGTGTAAACAAGCATCGACGGATTGGGTTTCAGAAGTACTTAGTCGATCAATCTGAGTAGTTTTTATACCTTTGATTTAAAAAAAATTAACATTTAACAATTCTATAATAGTATAGATACTCGTACTACAAAACTGTGAACTCTTTTAATTGTAATGTTGTGTGTTATTTTAGGTTTGTTTTTGTCACTGTATACACTGTGCGGTTTATATGTGTTCTGGGCGGAATTTCTCGAAGAGAATCCGCCGTGGATTGGCATATGCCAATTCACAGCGATATAACTTCAATTTTCCACTGCTAAACACTTTTCTAGTATCAAATCCACGAATTATGTAATATTTTACTATTAACAAACATAAAATTTAATTAAAATGTGTTTATAAAACATTTAGAAGCGGGCACTTGTTGAGTGAAGATTCTGTTGAAGATACTGGCTGAGCACAGTATTTTGAATAGAAGCTGAACGAAGTAGGTACCTACCTGTCCGCGTCGTTCTGAAGACATTCATTTAGTGAATAGAGTAACGAGCGGAGGCGAGATCGCTAACGGATAACGGAGGTAGCGATCTTGTGCTGCCCTACATTCAACATGGAAACAGACAACTGTGACAATGTATTATTACATATATTATTTATTCCATATTTATTTAGTTTCAGTACTGTTTTGTTTTACTCTTACGCCTATTATTATGAGAAATGTAGACAGAAGCGTATGTCATAGTACACGTATATCACAAAAAATGAACGAAATTCGTATGAATGCGGTCAAAATGCATTCTCTGCGGAGTATCTGTGGAGTCAACCTGACTTATCTATTGAGAGACAGTTGATAAGGGATCGTTGTAAATTGAAGTATGATGTGGTGACAAGGAATGCTCCAATGGTTTGATCTTGATAGATTCTTCAGCTAGTTTTCACAGTATTCACGGTAAGAGACGACGTGATCTTTGCTTGGGATGATCTATATAATGGCCTTGAGTGAACTCCGCAAAGAGCAACGACATAAGTCCATACCACCGTAAGCACCTCGAGATGCTGAGGGAACGAGTGTGAATTTCTCAAAATTAATTCTCTAAAGAGCATAGGGGCTCAAAGAGGCCCAAGTATAAGATTGATTCCAGAGGTTCTCATATGTATTATTGAAGCTTATCACAAAATTTGCTTTTGCTTGCGGCTCTGCCCGCGTGAATGTCGGGTTTCGGCTACCGGGAAATCCCGACACAATCATAGATTTATATAAAAAGCCTTTGAACCACTTTTACTTGACCTCTCATCGGCGGCTACTAAAACAGGGATCAAGCTGTACCTTCAATTCTACTGGACTGATTTTGATGAAACATACCGGATTATTTAAGTAGGAATAGTACCTTTAAGACTGTAAGAGTTTAACCAAAATTTAGTCACTGATTTTTGCGTGAAACTCGAATAAACAAACAAACATCGACGGATTTGGTTTCAGAAGACCTCAATTAGTTAATCTGAGTAGTTTGCTTTTAAATATCTTTGATTTTTGAAAATTTGACATTTAACAATTTTATAATAATATAGATTAGGACTTTAATAGGATCTGTCACGCAAACCGCCCCTGTCGTCCTATACAAGATGTTCAGTTCTTCAAATGGCAGATCTTTATAAATTCAACATATGTAGATACATCAAATTTGGAAGCTTTGGATTTGTTTTTATAAACATAACGTTTTTTTTATTTTGATGCTTAACGACTCATAATGAAATTAAAGTTAATACTTAATTAGTTAATACTAATAAATATATGCCCGTAAACTTTGTTAAAATGATTTGTTTTTAAAAGATTGCATTTGTAGCAATACATCGCAATTTATCCATAACACTGAGTTGTAACTGTCTCTTATGCCATAAATAAAATGAAAATGTATCTAGTGTTAAGTATTTACACATAGCTCGCAGAACCGATGGATGTTGGGGTCTTAAAGTGCTGGAGTGGAGACCCCGAACCGGAAAGCATAGTGCGGGTCAACCCTCGACCAGGTGGGTCAATGACCCGGTGAAAATAGCGGGCAATCGGTGGATGCAGGCAACTCGGAGCCACTCAATGTGGCAATCATTGGAGCAACCATGTCCAGCAGTGGACGTTTGTAGGCTGATATGGTGATGATGATGTTTAACTATTTAAATCTGTCTATATAAAAGTGCCCGCGTTATAAATTAAAAAGAATTTTGAGTGATTGAGAAATAAATTAATATGCTTCATGTGAAATAAATCAGCAACAAAGTCGCGCTGACACAAAGTCCTCTACGATAATACAGTTTTCATGGCCATTTGGACGTCCCTTTGATCACAGCAACAAAGCGTACTCGGGTGTCTAATCAAAGTGAGTTTATAGCGCGTTTCATTTTTCAAAGTTAGGTACATGAATATTAGTATTTTAGGGCCAAATTTAAAGGCCTATTATATGTATAACGGACTGATGCATATATATTGCGCTGCACATTTCTGAGCGCATCTTCAATATTTCACTTTGCATTTAAAGGGCTATTCATGGCTTACAAAGCTTACATTATATAACTGCTAGTGCTGCCTTCACTGCTAGTGGTGCATCTTGATATTGTGGACAACCGACTACTTTTTGTAAGATCTCAAAACTCGCATACTAAAGCTTTTGTATTAAAAGCAGGCTGGCTTGCAAATTTTAGTATTTTAAATTAGGGGCATTGCAATTTGGCAGTTTATCAAAATGATATAAATAGTGAGTAGAATGATAGAAATAGTGAAACTGACAGAAAATCAAAATATAAAATTGACAATAACCTTGGAAATTTAGAAACAAATAGGAAGTTTACCAAGAGATTAAAAAAGAAAAAAAGAAGAGAGCGGCGCCGTAATTTCTACGCTTGCAAACGTCTTGGTGACCGCAATTCATTAGTTTTATGGGCTCGCTTTTGATTTAAAATCGTTTGAGATATATCATACTCTGGTTCCTCTGTGAACGTCTTTGTCTTGGATTTTGTTTCACAGGGAAACTCCGAGCATAGCTCTTTCCAGTTCATTTGCTATGTTGCTCGTTATTAGCTATGTTGCATTTTTCACACGCTAAAAATTCTAACAAACTTCCTCACATCGTCAAAGTTCATGATTAACACCCATCGTATATCTTGTTATTTCACTCTATATGCTTTAAATAATTGAATAACGAGATAACATTGCTGTTTATTACCCCGGTACATCCTTAACTGGTTGCCACAACACCCGCGGCAAGATATGGAGTAACGCTATTATTATTCCGACGCCACACAGCAAAAGTTAACTATAATTTATACGTATATAAATCTATACTATTATAAAATTGTTAAACGTCAAATTTTAAAAAATCTAAGATATTTAAAAACAAGGTCAGGGAGTACTTAGTCTTTTAGCCTACCCGGCAAATAGACTTAAGTATACGGGTAAGCGACCCCTGCCCTCCGAGCTACTACTGTCTCTTGCTCCTCCTTCCGAGATAGTAGTATCCTATATTCTATAGTCCTTCACCTAAATTCCATATTCAATTCTCAATACACCTTTCCCCACCTCATCCTATTTCCTTTCCTCTCCATTACGGCGTGGGAATGCAATAAGGAACTATAATACTTTTGAACCTTATAAGATGGCGGCGTCGTGGTTCGCCACCGGACACGTCTCATTGCCCGCGGAGGCGAAATGTGGGCTGCGGATAGCCACTTTGCTACACCAAACGATCGTAGCAGGTGGAAGGAAGTGGTCTCTGCCTACCCCAATGGGAAACAGGCGTGACTGTATGTATGTATGTAGTATGTACTCTGGTCTCTGCGTACCCTTATGGGATAACGGCGTGAGTGTATATATGTATTTAAAAACAATACCACTACTCAGATTGACTAATTAAGGGCATATGAAACCAAATCCGTCGATGTTTGTTTGTTTGTTTGTTCGGGCTTCACGCCAAAACCATCGGGTAGATTTTGGTCAAATGATTACAGTCTTAAAGGTACTATTCCGACTTAAATATTTCGGCATTTTTCATCAAAATCGGTCTAGTAGAATTGAAGATACAGCTTGATTCCTGTTTTAGTAGCCGCTGTTAAGGTACGAGAGCTCAAGTAAAACTGGTTCTTAGGTTTTTTTTATATGATTTTTTTTTTTGTTTCGGGATTTCTCATGTAGCAGAAGACCGACATTCACGCGGGTGGAACTGCGGGCAAAAGCTAATTTAGAATAAAATTATTCTCACGTAAAATGTGTTTACAGTGTTTGATGTCATATCGCCATTTAGATTTCGGTTCGTTAATAGCGGACAAATACGAGTTAATGTTCCATTGGAACCACTTCGTCATGGTTTTGTCATTACGTTAACATATTGCAATATCATATGATAATGTTCGTGGAAATATACAAAACTAAAAATCAACTTTTTTAAGACAGTTACAGTATCTATATTATTATATAAAAAAATTTGAATGTCAAATTGTAAATCAAATATATTAAAGAAACTACTCAGATCGACTAATTAAGGGCTTTTGAAACCAAATCCAATGTTTTTTTGTTTGTTCAAGCTTAACGCAAATAGATTTTGGTCAAATTATTACAGTCTTAAAGGTACTATTCCAAGTTAAATACTGCGGCATGTTTCGTTATAATCTGTCCAGTAGAATTGAAGACACAGTTTGATCCCTTAGTAGCCGCCGTTAAGGTACGAGAGCTCTAGTAAAAGTGATAATAAGGCTTTTTATATAAGTCTATGTTTCGGGATTTCCCATGTAGCGGAAAACCGACATTCACGTGGACAGAGCCGCGGGCAAAGGCTAGTGTAAAATAAGAAAATGAAAGTTTTAAAGCACGAATACAGATACACGGCTTAAATTTCAAGGGAGTGGAAAAAGGTGTGACTGTATGTATGTATGTACTTAGAGATTATAAAAAAAAAAAATGATTAAATTTTATTCTATTAGACTGTTGACGCCGAACGCGCGACATTTTAAATCGCGCAATCTTCATCATCCCTTCCTTTTCAAAAGTTCCTAACCTACCCTCCTAAAAGTATAAGTGTGTGGGAAGGGGAGAGTAGTAAAAGAATTAGTTGGACAAAATCAACGAACGCCGCGCGCGCACTGAACCGCTTCGTGATATATAAAAAACCCAAGAAAAATCGACGTGGTATGTTGAGTTATTGAAGAAGCTACAAAGTGAGAAAGCCACGTGAGTACTTGTACTTCCTGTACATTTCCCCGTCTCCTAATAAGGCGGCTGCGCTTGCCTGGTTTTCCCGGGTTCATAGGACCCACCGCACCGCCCATAGACAATTATTTGTTATCTTTATTAAAATAAAACCGAGCTTAGTATAAATTTGGTGAGCAAGCTGCTTATCAAATACTACTAATAATGTTTTATTAGTTTTAGGATTTTGAGTTTTATATTTGACAATTGTTAGACTACACAGAGTCGCTTTTATTTACATTACACACACACACACACACACACACACACACACACACACACACACACACACACACACACACACACACAC
>WUAW01009512.1:2580-14976 GCA_017165845.1 Thaumetopoea pityocampa
AAAAAAACTACTCAGATCGACTAATTAAGGGCTTCTGAAACCAAATCCGTCGATGTTTGTTTGATTGTTTGTTTGTTAGAGTTTCATGCAAAAACAAGCATGATGCTATAGCTTAACTATAGCTTAGTTCTTCTCATTCGGTCATTCGGAGAGGAGATCTGTGCCCTGCAGTGAAAAAGTAGATGGATGGATGTGATGATATAAAAATCTAAATGAATTATGTTACAAATATTTTATGCTTATTTTAAATGTTTGGTGGCGTTTGTCTTACTTTTACGAGGTTATGGGTTCGTTCCTGGTTAGTTTTTGTCTAGTTTTTGTCCCCGGCTCCGCCCGCATGAATGTCGATTTTCCACCATATCGGAAATCCCGAAACAATCATAGATTTATATAAAAAGCCTTGAACCACTTTCACTTGAGCTTTCGTACCTTAAGAGTGGCTACTAAAACAGGTATCAACCTGAATCTATAATTCCACTGAACCGATTTTGATTAAATATGCTGCAGAATTTAAGTTGGAATAGTACCTTTAGGATCATAATAGTTTGATTAAAATTTACCAGCTGATTTTTGCGTGAAGCTCAAACAAACAAACATCGATGGATTTGGTTTCAGAAGCCCTTAATTAGTTGATCTGAGTAGTTTTTTAAAATATATTTCATTTCCAAAATTTGACATTTAACAATTTTATGATAATATATATATACATCTCACTATAATCACATCAAATAGGTAGCCACAATAACGACATAAGTTTTAAACATAATTATGGAAAGACTGGGCCTAAGTAAAGCTCGAGGCTTGTGTTTCAGGACACTAGGTCTCCACTACTCAGNTATATACATCTCACTATAATCACATCAAATAGGTAGCCACAATAACGACATAAGTTTTAAACATAATTATGAAAAGACTGGGCCTAAGTAAAGCTCGAGGCTTGTGTTTCAGGACACCAGGTCTCCACTACTCAAGCAAAGTTATTACAAATATTTATACGGTAGGTTATGATATTTTTTTTTAAAGACAACTTCCGCATTAGGATTAATTCCTGTGTCGCAGGGACTTTACAGATATTCAAATAACGGAAACACAGAACACCCAGACTCAGAACAACAATTTGTGGTTTACACAAAGTTGTTGTCCCGTGTGGGGATCGAACCCACAACACTCGACAGCGCAGTGGACGCTTAAACCACTGCGTCATCCGTGCAGTCAAATATACATATATTTATTACACTAGTGTTAGAGCTTATAATGTACAGTTTGAATGACATAATAGACGTCAGTGAGGACGAGGGTTGTAGATGTGAATGAATGTATTACGAGTTCGTATTTTAATAGTACGTAGTTTAATGAATGTGTGTGGTGTATGTATATGTTTGCGTGCATGTGTGTGTATGTAATTTATGTATTATCAAGTTAATAATGGCATTTTAGTATTTATAGTTTAAAATTGCTAAGTAGTATTCATTAGACGCTTTTCTATATCGTTATAATTTAACACCAGCAACTGCACGTGTAAAAATGATTTCTTTAAACAAGACATATATTCTTATATGAAAGTATATTGCATTCAGCCAAGAATTGCGCTCTCATATATGTATATCAAAACAAATATTTTCATGATGAAAGGAAAAAATATTCTCGAAGTTAAAGTCTAAGAACATCATACTCTTTAAATAAATAGATATTACTTGGGTAGAGACATATTTCCTTAAACTTACTAAATATTTCAAGAAGACGTGTTTTCTTGGTTTGAGTACTGCCTTTTTTCCGTGTGTATGTAATTTCTTCTTACACATAATTTTAGTTAAATTTAATTAAACACAAGAACTGTAATGGAATGTATACATAGGAGGGTAATAGTTAATCCAAGGGATAGTGCCATTAACTTTCAATCCACTTGCCACCGAACAATTCAATCGTGATTGATATACCATTTCCACGGTTCGACGAGACCCCGAAAGTGTAATCCGGCCAAAATCGTGTGCAGAATATTTATAGGAGCACGTAGCGCTGAATTCAATTAATGCATTTGTTGTATTGGCAACATATTATAATCTACATCATCATCATAAGCCCGTGGAAGTCCACTGCTGGACATGGGCCTACTCCTCAAAAAGGTGGGATTTGCCATAATCTCCACTCCTGACAGGCATCTTGGAGATTGTAGTAGATTTTGATTGAGTAATATTATTAACGCTGCTGTCTATATGCTACATTTCCTTAGTTGGTTCATCACATCACAGCGTCCACGGAATGATATGGGTGACATTATGATTAGTTATTAATAATAATAATATGGGTGACATTATTATTAGTTATTAATAATAATAATATGGGTGACATTATTATTAGTTGTTAATAATAATAATATGGGTGACATTATTATTAGTTATTAATAATAATATGGGTGACATTATTATTAGTTATTATTATGCCGGCACCACACAGAGTCTAATCTTCATCGAAGGCCCACAAACTTCTTTTGTCTTGTAGAACAATTTTTATTACCATTTTTAGTGCTGCATGCATCTTAGCTGCAGCATCAGCTGAAATAGGGACCAATTTCTATCTCAAACAGTGTATTTTTCTTGTGTATATACTTATATTTGAGACAAAAATTTCTTTCTTTCTTTCTTTCTCTCTCTCTCTCTTTCTTTCTTTATTTCTTTCTTTCTCTCTATCTCTGTCTTTCTTTCTTTCTACTTGACTACAATCTCATCTGATGATGAGTAGTAATGTAACCTAGGATGATAAAATGTACTTGTTTAATAAAAACCTATTCACTCTTGTCTTAACCATACGGCGAAAATCAGTCCGAGTGCGCCCCGTTGTCGGGATCAGTTATTTCACCTCCAAGCGGTTATTAGATAAAATAACTTATATGCCTAAAAGGTTGAAGATCTTGGAGACTCATAAACGTCCCCATAACAGCACACCATCAACGCAACGTTTTTTTATTAACATTTTCATGTAAATTTGCGTTAACATTTTTATTAACATATTTATATATATTTATACTTGTATTACCTTTTTCGGAATTAACAGTTATAAAATAAGAACGGTAAAAAATTTAAAAAATTTAAAGTAGTGGAGGAGCAACAGTATCCAAAGTCTGGGTTTCTTGAGGGTGATTGGGTAGAACGACTTAATTGCCAGTCTCCTCTTCGCTGCTTTCCTCTAATGTGGACTTAGTGTTTTCAGTTTCAGAAGAGTCACTAATATAAGCGAGCTATCTTAGCTTATTATCAGGGTAAATTCTCTTTCGACTCATTTCGACCCTTCATTCTTCATTTCATTCAAAAATATTTGAAAAATTTCCTGCATGAATGCAAGGGGCAAGCGTTAGAAAGAAATGAATAAATTAACGCAAGAAATAAGAATCATCGACTGAGCAACCTTGATAATTGTCGCTTGCTTGATTAAATCGGGAACGATTGAGATGAGAAATCAGATCGACTAATTAAGGACTTCTGAAACCGAATCCGTCGATGTTTGTTTGTTTGTTCAGACTTCATGCAAAAACCAACATGTAGATTTTGATTAAATTATTACAGCCTTAAAGGTACTATTCCGGCTTAATTAATGCGGCATGTTTCATCAAAATAGGTCTAGTAGAATTGAAGATACAGCTTGATCCATGTTTTAGTAGCCGCCGTTAAGGTACGAGAGGTTAAAAGTGATTCTTAGATTTTTTATATAAATCTATGATTGTGTCGAGATTTCCTATGTAGCGGAAAACCGACATTTACGCGGGCGGAGCCACGGGCAAAAGCTAGTTATACGTTACAGTCGGACAGAAATACTGACGCAGGAAACCTATTCCAATCTTTGGTTGCACATACTATGAACATAGAAGCAAATCGCTTCGTACAGGTGGCAGAGATGTCTACGAGGTAGAGGTTATAGCCCGCCGTGCGCCTAGTGGTCCGATGATGAAAGGGGAATGGAATGGGGATGGGAATTAAATAGTGTAACTTGTGCACACTTTCCAAAATACTCGTATATCCTGTAGAACACTGAAAGGCTGGCTACCAGGCGCCTGCACTCAAGGCTTTGTAGATTGATCTTAACCAGCGAAGGGTTACGAATATGCCATGTTATTCGGTTTTGGGTAGTTAGTTGTGAAATTTTTACAAACCCATCAACTTCAAATGTGTTTTTGACAGCTGATATAGACCCTGTACAAATCATCGTAGACACTTTGGATATCAATGATCTACATATACACTAATATTCCTATTCTCCTTCTAGTCTCAAATACTTTTGCACTCTAAGGTTTGCTGGAAGAAAACTCAATTTTTCAGTTAAGCTCGCCTTTGTAATAAATCTTTTTCTCTATTTATAAATGTATTTACATGTTTTTGTACAATAAGAATAAATAAATAAATAAATAATAGTTTATTAGTTTCATAGTTTGTTTTCCAAGGGACTACAAATTTGATTCAATAAATCTTTCTCTAATAGGAATCTACTTGATCCCTACGCGCTGTAGACTATTTTACTGTGATAAAGTTAGCTTTCATTGGAATATTGCGACATTTGTAAAATTAAATTGGAGAAAAATTTGCCGTCTGACTGTTTTATTGACATCGCTAGGTAACGGTTGGATTAACGTTAATATGTATATGAAAGTTTATCCTAATTAAATTTTCTGAATAATTTTCAATATACGGATACAGATCAGTTATCGTTTTGTAAATATACTAGCTATTGCTTGCGGCTTTGCACCCGTGTTTAGTTTTTTTTAATCTTAAGTTTTAATTACCGTAGTACCTCTTTGTAAACGATATTCCATTCTTTGTAAACGATTTGTAAGCGGTATTCCATTTTGGGGGCTAAATTGTTAGGCCAATTCACCCTCTCAGGGGTAAAATTTTGAAAAACGCCGATATACGTGTTCATTTATTTTTAAACAGAAGCAGGTATATGAAATATCGTAGATCTTTCTTCAAAAGTTATGTAAGTGAATTAAATCACTCTTTTAGGGGTAAAATTTTGAAAAACTCTGATATAGATGTACATTTATTTATTTCTAACTAGAAGCAGGTATATAAAATTTCGCATGCAGGTATACTTTGAAAATAATGAACTTCTATATAACCGTTCATTCCTTATTTTACCCACTTAGGGGTAAAATTTCCAAAAATGCTTTCTTAGTGGATGCTTACAATATAAAAGACAATCTACTACCAAAGTTCGTAGCCCCGGTGATATTTAGGTTCTGCGTTGATGCATCAGTCAGTCAGTCAGGACAAGTAATAGGTATAGATAGTAGTGTAGATAGTTTTAAATACATAATAAAATTGAATAACAGGATAACGCTGATGGCTAGCATCCTGGTACATTCCTCAGCCGGTTATTATGTCACCCACGGGAGAGATGGAGTGACGCTGATATTATACACTCTAAACAGCGTTAAGAGATAATCAATAAACTAAATTGCTTAAATAAAATATTCTTGATTAAATTATTCCATGAGTCTTAATAGGCTCAGAACAAACGAAGCACGAACATCTAGTGATTCCGAATGATTATTTAAATAGTAAATACATTTGACATTTAACAATTTTATAATACTATAGATAAAGTATAAAATAAATTAATGAATAGATTAGATATTCCTTAAGCAGTTTACACAGACATAAACTGCAACTAGATACTAGCTTTATACTCCTTAATTAATCAATCTGTAAGAGCTCGTTGACGCTATAAAATAGTACATAAATTTACTAATGTACACTGTAGCACTGAAATATTATATTAACACGCGATCACGTATCACGTTATAAACATTAAACGATTAAAACTGATTGACGTCAACCTAACAATAAATTGTGTTCACTGTAAATGTGCTGTTAAACATTTAAATTATTATTTTTTTATTTGTAAAATGAGAAAAAATATAGTATTATATGCTCTTGAGAGAGCTCAAGATTACCCAGCTAACAATGAAGAGTTATGCTCGGAATTTTCTTGAGTCGTCGATATCATCATAGTCATTATCATCACCAGTCCATGTAAGTTCACTGGTGGAGACGAGCCTCCACCTTAAAAAGGGGGACTTGCCATAATCCCCATGCTTGGCAGACGCCTTGGAGATCGCAGTAGATTTGATTGAATAAAAGGATAATGCTGCTGCCCATTATCCTGGTACATCCTTTAGCTGGTTTTCACAGCATCTACAGGAAGAGATGGAGTGACGCTATTTTTAAGCCAGTTCCACACAACAGTCACCGATATAGCTCGAAGAATTGTAAGGCTTAAGTGGCAGTGTCAGCAGTCAGAAGCGCACATATCCCGTAGAACCATTGGACCTTGGGGTCCTCAAATATTGGAGTGGTGATATCGAATCGGAAAGTGTGGTATGCGTCGACTTCTGATTAGGTAGACCGACGACCTAATTAAGGTCACGGGCAATAAGCTCATAGCCGCTTGGTGTGGCGGCCTTTAGAGGAAGGAGGCCTATGTTCATCAACGAACGTCTGCGGGCTCATGATGAAGACGTCTCAGATTCGTACGGTAATAAAGTATTTATGTATACAGGTTGACCTTCGACTAGGTGGGCCAATGACCTTATTAAGATAGCGGGTATTTGGTGAATGCAAGAGTCGCCCGGTGTGACGATCATTAGAGAAGGCCTCTATCCAGTAGTTGACGGCTGTGGGTTGATATGACGACAATATTATATATATGTGATTT
Source organism: Thaumetopoea pityocampa (assembly GCA_017165845.1). Classification (NCBI taxonomy): domain Eukaryota; kingdom Metazoa; phylum Arthropoda; class Insecta; order Lepidoptera; family Notodontidae; genus Thaumetopoea; species Thaumetopoea pityocampa. Next base: position 9,286 of record WUAW01009512.1, read on the forward strand.
TGATTGTAATATTCTTTTTTCAGGTACAACTTCAGTATTAAGATCCAGCGAGATTAGAAATGTTTTACAACAAGTATCTAATTAAACTAGCAGACTACTACAGATTGTACTCTGATACATCACGTTAATTGTCTATTGGGAATAAAAATTCAAAATGATTAGCAATAGAAAAATTGTGTTTACCAAGCTCTTGATATGCCTTTTTGTGTCTAGTGTACGTGGAAGATCACGAGCTAATCACCACTTTGGGACCACGTCAACCACAAAAAGCACACCCACCACTAGTTCAGCACCGAAGAATTTTCATAACACAGACCTTATAGTTGAAACAAAAAGTGGCCTTATTAAAGGTTACCCTAAAACGGTAATGGGTCGAGAAGTACACATTTTCACGGGTATTCCCTTTGCGAAACCTCCTTTGGGACCGTTAAGGTTCCGAAAGCCAGTTCCGATCGACCCTTGGCATGGAGTTTTAGAAGCAACTGCGATGCCTAACAGCTGTTACCAGGAAAGATACGAATATTTCCCAGATTTTGAAGGAGAGGAAATGTGGAATCCTAATACAAATATATCAGAAGACTGTCTTTATTTGAACATTTGGGTGCCGCAGCACCTACGAGTTCGCCACCATCAAGGTAAGCCTCTTGAGGAGAGGCCAAAAGTGCCAATACTTGTTTGGATTTACGGCGGAGGTTATATGAGCGGTACGGCAACACTTGACCTATATAAGGCGGATATAATGGCCGCCACACAAGACGTAATAGTTGCATCCATGCAATATAGGGTCGGGGCATTTGGATTTTTATACCTCAATAAATATTTCTCTCCCGGGAGCGAGGAAGCGCCGGGCAATATGGGTTTATGGGATCAACAGCTTGCGATTCGCTGGATAAAAGATAACGCTCGTGCCTTCGGTGGAGATCCAGAACTGATCACGTTATTTGGAGAATCCGCTGGTGGTGGTAGTGTAAGTTTGCATATGCTCTCGCCCGAAATGAAAGGGTTGTTCAAGAGAGGTATTCTTCAATCAGGTACTCTGAATGCTCCATGGAGTTGGATGTCAGGAGAGAGGGCACAGGATATTGGAAAAGCTTTGGTGGATGATTGCTATTGTAATAGTAGTCTGCTTGCTTCGGATCCGAGTTTAGTAATGGACTGTATGCGTGGTGTCGATGCCAAAACGATATCTGTACAACAATGGAATTCGTACACCGGCATATTGGGATTCCCGTCGGCACCAACCGTGGACGGCGTATTTTTACCAAAAGATCCAGACACAATGATGAAAGAAGGCAATTTCCATAATACCGAAGTGCTTCTTGGAAGTAATCAAGATGAAGGTGAGTTTTTATAATAGAACATACTTATTAATTTATTAAAGTACATACACAGGTTACAACCAAAAAAGAAAACAATACAGTATACCAGTTAGCACAAAAACAATGTACATAGGATTGTAAAACTTGACAAATAACTAAATTGATAAATGAAAAATGAAACTTTATGTAATACTGTCTAAACTACCAAGGTGGAGTCGGAGGTTGTTAAATAAATAACCATAGCTAAGACGATAAAGCTTCCTTAATTTTGGACTTAATATCTCGTTTGTGCGTAGAGTACTGCGATCCGAAGAAACATGATGGATTTTGTATGTAGAAATAACCTCGTTGTAAAATCTACACACCAGGATTGTAGTAGGAGGTATTAATATTTTTTTATAGGCCTTCAGTGAAAAGAAAACTACTTCTACTTTTTGTTTTTACTCACCCGGGGCATTTGCGTGTTAGACGATATTAATTCTAAATACGTCCCAGTTTCATACGGTAAAATATTTACATCTATATAATAATTACTAGCTCGTGGACATAGTTACCCGCAATAAATTTGCCAGAACTAAATTGAGTAGTTTTTGGGTTCCATGGTCAACTAGGAAAATAGTTTCACTATTATTTCTGTCCATGTTTTATTTTAAATTTCGTCCGGAAATTCCTATTTATTTACAATAAACGTTCGTCCCTACTATAGTGGCACGGAACTCCCTTAATCAGGAGGGGGATAAAGCCGTAGTCTACCACGCTGACCCAGTGCGGGTTGTTAAACTTCACACACACATGCGGACATGCAAGTATCTTCACGAAGTTTTCCTTTTCCATCTAGTGCATAGTGTCTACAATGTGTCTACATTGTAGACACCACGCACTACACATGTACTATCTATACATACAATCAAGGCTCTAGAAATAAAATTTTTGGACTGTAAACCCGACGCAATAATACATAGTATTATATACAGGCGGCCCTCGACTTTCGCACATTCTACTTTCGTACAACTCGCTATTTCGCACATTTTTAGAAATTCAACTTTTTATTCCTCTGCGGTCGGATATTCTCTCTGAGGGGACATCGTGAGTCAATCGGGCTATAAATTTTTGACTATCATGGAAGAATGTGATCCTAATAAAGAACTATATCTCAAGTACGTATGACCACCGTATGACAATTGAGAAAGATAGCATGTTATAGAAATCTTTATCAAGAAAAGAAAAAAAGTTAATATTTAATTAACTCTCAATGAGTTTATAAAGGAAACACTCGAAAGCACGCCTTTTAACTTCATTATTAATACATATTTATAAATAAATACTTTAAAACACAGTTTTTGATGCATATTTTTTACATCGCTCTCTACTTTCGAACATTCAACATTCGCACACATTTTCAGGAACCAATTATGTACGAGAGTCGAGGGCCCACTGTAACGCAAAATACATATTTACATATTCAATCGAATGGAGTATCCTTGAATAGAGAATGTAATATTATTGTGAGGTTTTCTTAACAGGTTTGCAAAATTATGACCATCTATACAAGATACGAAGATATAAGAGTTTTTTTAATCGTTCATCTGGAAAGTCTCACGATCAAGATCCGTTTGACGTCAGTTTCGTGAGCCCCCGTTATTATCTCTGCACCCATAATTTGACGACTACATAGCGCAGTGGCAGTGGCCTTGCTTTCTGTGCCAAAAAGCCCCGGGTTCGAATCCTTGTAAGGACAAACTTTGTGTGATGATCATGAACATGATGATCAGTGACACTGCTTTCTGAGCCAATGTTTTCCCGGGTTCGAGTCTCGGTAGGGACAAATTTTATGTAATGAGCATAAATATTTGTATCAGAGTCACGGCCGTATTTATCTATTTATGTATTATATTTATCTATATAAGTATATATATTGCTGTCTAGTACTCATGATACAGGGAATCAATCCTTGTTTGGGACTAGATCAATGTGTACGTAAATGTCCAAAATACTATTATTATTACTAGCTTTTGTCCGCGGCTCCACCCGCGTGACTGTCGATTTTCCGCTACATGAGAAATCCCGAAACAATAATAGATTTATATAAAAAGCCTAGACCACTTTTACTTGAGCTCTCATTCCTTAGTTGCGGCTACTAAAATAGGGATCAAGCTGTATCTTCAGTTTTACGGGACCGATTTTGATGAAACATGCCGCAGTATTTAAGTCGGAATATTACCTTAAATACTGTAACAGTTTAACTAAAATCTACGCGCTGATTTTTGCGTGAAGCTCAAACAAACAAACAAAATATCAACGGATTTAGTTTCAAAAGTCCTTAATTAGTCGATCTGAGTAGTTTTTTTTAATATCTTTGATTTAAAAGATTTGTCATTTAACAATTTTATAATAGTATAGATATATTTTAAAATCATTTGAGCTGTGAAAGATGTAGACGTTGAAAAATATAAGTTTAATTAGATATAATATCAGGCAATAACTTGTTGGAGGGCATTTGTGTCTGGGATCTGTACAGCTAGCTGCGTAGCTGCGGCGCGCATGCGCAGGCCTATGTAGACACAATAACAATACGGTGTGGGTTTCCACTCGTACTATCATGTACTACAGACTCGCCCACGTCGCCCGGCGCGCCCTCCTCCCCGATCGTTGCCTTACACTCTTCACCCCCCTATATGCTGTTGCTACGCGCCCACCTCTCGAGAAACGTCCACAGCTTCAAGTAAAATCGTCGAAATAGATTTTGTATTGCCACCTGAGCCGTACTTTCAGACAGAATAAAATAAAATAATACAATAATAGTGAGAAATATACTCTAATAATAATTTATCGTATTAATTCGACAGATGTCGAATGTGGTCTATTAAAACAGTTCTACTTTAGTCGCGGCTATATTAAGGTAAGTTTGCTACAGCGAACTGAATCGTGTGAGCGGCCGACTCTTAGAAGTGCACTCACAAATTAGCTGTTAGGTATAACGTATGTGAGCGTCATGAACATTGAAAATGCGTCCCCGAGGGGGCCAAAAACTTTATAATATGAGATGTTGCTGATGAGAAACGGTATCTGGTTTTTTTTCGACGCGGGGAAAAATTTTAAAAAGATTCCCAGTCATTTGTGGGAGAAGACTGGGGTATGTGGGACTGTACCTCACTAAAATCCCCCGCGGTGGCCTCCCTCAACACCGTGAGGGGCTCCGAGATCTCTTGATAGAACATCATCGGTGCCCCTCTAGCGTGTTATGCTCATATTGAGCTCGTCTCAAGGAGATTTTCCTGTACATGGCATTTTATTTATTTCCGAAAACTGCACCTTAACACATACTACTGAATATTGAAAAATATCTACACATTACTCGTGCAAATGGAGTTCTATCAAAATTATGAGTAGCATAGTATATTTGAACAACAGAGGCTGCCGCTCACCTACATCACGCCACAGTAATTCCAAACCTTCTAAAATATAGTCAACAAACGTATTCAGCTTACACCGTACCGGGAAAGGTTGCGGTTGACCACCGGCCTTTACAAATGTTTGCGAACGTAGCATACCGTCTACTGGCAACAAATCAGATACCTGATTACATAAATGGCACGTTGCGAGAATTGTGCAATTATCGATTTAAATGTATAAAATGTCGCCATCTGCATAAAAATAGCGCGATTCTATCTCTTTTGCAGATAGGCCGAATGATCCATGAAGTTGATGTGCAGTACAGATAACCTGCAGTGTAATGACGCTATTGTTAAGCTGCGGCCACGTAGCATAGTTATTTATTTATTCTTGTTGTACACAAACATGTGAATACATTTGTAAATAGAGAAAAAATATGTACAAAGGCGAGCTTACCTCAAAAATTGAGTTTTCTTCCAGCAAACCTTAGAGTGCAAAAGTATTTGAGACTTTCTAGTCTCCTTCTGGAGAATATCCAGTGAAGGATCCAGTGTACTAGGTACAGAAGCATACACAAGCATACTTATACAAATACCGAAACATACTAAAATACATACATACATATATCATTTTGAGAGAAAGTGCTCCTTAACTCTTGCTCATAAATAATATTATAGCCTGTATCAATTTTTATTATAACCAAATACATGCACATATATACGTATTTATTTATTCAAACTGTGAACACGATATTTAAAGGCGGCGTGGAACATTCTCTGTGTTGTGTGTATGATAAAACCAAACAAAATACGAACATATCAAAACAGTGGTGGTCTCTGCTACCCCAATGGGAAAGAGGCGTGACTGTATGTATGTATGTAGTATGTACTATGGTCTTTACTTACCCTTACTGGACATCGGCGTGAGTGTATGTATGTAATAGAATAGCATATTTATTATCAGTCATATAAATCTATCT
>WUAW01009515.1:0-22294 GCA_017165845.1 Thaumetopoea pityocampa
AAATTGAACGACGACCACAGAACAGAACCTATCAACATTATAAATTGAACGACGACCACAGAACAGAACCTGTAAACATTATAAATCTGTGTTGTTTGCACAAGAGTAAGTGACACAAATCTCTGACATCGGTGCGGCGGCCGAGGCCGGCTCATATCTCGGTGTAGTAGGTGGGCCGGTTGATCCGCAGCAGCCGGAACACGTTGGGGAACACGTACGTCGTGTTGTACCCGATCATGCCGTACGTGAAGTACTTGTAGCACAACTCCACCATTATTTTGTTTTTATTGTCTAAACTGTCTTCCGAATTCCGCAACTCATTTTTGTCTTTGCCGAGCAGTGCGCACACGACGGCATACGAGACGGACTTGCCTATCGCCCGCGTCGCTAGAACACCACAGAAGCCGAGGATCGTCCTCAGTATGGTACAGCCCAGCATCTCTTTGGAAGGCCATATGATCTCGTACGGCGGATCGAGATTGCTGGCGACCATGTTTCCGAGCTGGTAGTTGGTCCAAGAGCCGAGCAGAATGCCGGCACACACGCTCACTATCATCGTTGTGTCGCCTCTGTAAAGGAAATAAATAATGGCAATCAAAGATCAACACAAAAAACAACGAAGTTCTTACAAAACTGACAAAATGATTATAACATATTGGTGCTGATTCTGTTGTAACAGAACATAACCAAACTTAGTCCCTCCCTATTTGTTTCCAATGTCAAACGCCAAAACGAGATAGCTACAATTTTGGTACTGTCAGTTTAGTCACGTCAAAATTAAAAGATTTAGACGCGATCTAGAAACATACGGTCTAAAGATACGTAAAAATGCAACATTTTTTGAACCGTTCGACTGAAATGTAGATCGGTACTCGCTATAAATATTTGCTATCTCGTTTTGGCGTCTGACATTAGAAAAAGATAGGGAAGGACCAAATTTAGTTATGTTACAACAGCATCGGCACCATTGACGACTATACAGCTAAAACTACTTCGAGCCGTGTTGTACCATGCTCCAGATTGCTGCTGAGCGATCAATGTTTCCATGAAGATCATGTAGGAATGCCTCCTACAGTTCCTTAGATTACATGATAGATGCGGTGCTATTTTGTATTACGGGCGACTCTTGACCCGATACGCTATGGACCCTTCCTGAACAACAGGCTCGTCGAAGGCGTGCACACGTACTGCACAATAATACATTAATTAGAGCATTTTAACGCGATTATCTTAAATAAAAACATGGACACGTCTTTGAAACGCTTTTGCGTTTTGTAGTGTTGGTGTGTTTATAGAGGCGACTGGACTATTTTTGTTTTCAAAAATGGTTTCTTGAATCTTATTTTTTATAGTTTTTAATCATTATTACAGTATAGAAAATAAGTTTTTCAAAGTAGTGAGTGATGAAGTTTTTAAATGGTAATCAACACGAGGTGCACCGACCTGGTGGGGGTCCACTTGTCTGCATTGGGGTGGTACACGATGACGAGGATGGAGGCGGTGAGCACGAGCAGCGGCGAGTAGTGCGCGGTGAGCAGCACGCCGTCCAGCCGGTCCACCAGCGGGATCAGCACCGACACCAGCGCCGCGGCGAGCACCAGCCCCGCCGCGATGTCCTGCGGGCGCACGCCGCTACCGTCACACGGCCGCACGCCGCTACCGTCACACGGCCGCACGCCGCTACCGTCACACGGCCGCACGCCAGCGGCGCAGCACGGTGGACCTCACAGTACCCAGCGTGAGAGTGCACCCGGTTCCGAAGGTCTGGAGTTCGATCGCCGGCCGGTTACGCCACATTTCCATTATTTCTACGTATTGCCGTTCGAAAGGAATGTAAAACAGTGGAATCCGAGTGACGTCTCAACACCACTGGTCGTAGAAGGAATTGTAGGGACTTAAGGTTCAATTGATTGCGTTATGTTAAAACAAGGGGGCACAATGATATATTCTAAAATATTAAAAGTAGATATAGTACCTGTTAGCTTAGATTTGCATGTAAACTAAAATGAACCTTGCCGACTTAGACTTGGGGTCATATTCTCAAATAAGATCATCTTGTTAATGTCAATAATGTCATCACGCTAAAATCATCAATTTATTCTTTCTACGTATGTGTACCGAATATCCTTAACACCCATTTGTAGAATGCTTAGTAAAATTCTAGCTTTATTTTTAAGCCAGGGTAAATACTGGATCTAATAAAGAACGAAAAGATGAACGAACCGTAAACAATAGTTCCGAGGGCGTTTCACATAATTTGTTGACAAACGACTGATTTTTATTATTTGAAGCCCGCTTTATAAAAAAATCTGTGTTGTCAAGGCGACAAATCAAACGGAAGTTCATAGTTGATTCGGCGAAATTCTGATCGCTTGCTTTGTGATTTTGTAATTCGAGCTTGAAAGGTATGCACTTACATGAAATATTCACCCATTTAGTATATTGTTGTCCATGCATCGAATAAAACTGGGACGAGTAATGAAGGAGAACGGTGGAAACGCGCACGCTCTCAAGCAACGAGATCCTCTAAGCGTAAGCTCATGGCTCATGAGATAAAGATCGTGTGGATTTCAGCACACCGGGAGTCCCACTTTACTTCCTTCAAAATTATTTTTCCCGGTCACAAAGCGGCGATTCGTGTGTTCAACTGACCAGCACGCTGTGCATGCCGAGGTACACCCGGCTGACGCAGATGAGCGCGCACCACGCGACGGCGAGCAGCAGCCCCCAGTGAGCCGGATACCTGTACCTGCAGCAATGGCTTCCTTTGACGGGTCGACAACCGCTAACATTTTACCAGACGTTGTGGAAGTAAAAATTTTATTATAAGGGGGCGTCCATTAATCACGTGATGTTTTTAGCAACTTTTATCCCCCTCGCTCCTGCTGATACGTGGTGAGGTTTTAAACTCCCCCCCTCCCCCTCTCCTACTCAAAATCACGTGTATTTTTGGTACAAAGTATCTTAAAATCACGCGCCGTTTTTCGGTTTAGAAATCGCACGCTCAACGAATAAATAAATACTCGTAATATCTAAGTACACCCCTTCCCTCACCCCTTGTGACATTTCGTGATTATATTCAAGCCCTCTCCCCCTTTCGAGATTCACGTGATTAATACACGCTCCCTAACTTGCATTATTCGATACATTCGATTAAAATTAAAATTCGATTAAAAGTCAGCACAAAGTAATCCACTGATGGGCACAGACCTCTTCATAAGACACCCAACTGTGATGTACAAGGATTATGTCAATAATAGTCACGATTGACAACTAGGAGAGACGTCCCGCTTCCAACATTAAGAAGCACGAAGTTTCCAAGAGGCGTCTCGTGTCACAAGTCTCCCGTGGATCATGAAAATACCAATGTTCAATCGGATCCGTAATTATTTGAGTTTTATAAGAACTTGCTTTAAAAGGCAATCTGTTTTTGACCAATTTGGGTACTATGTCAAGTGCTTCTGGATTCAAAACTGAGGGCGCTTTTCATTTTGGTATTTTGACCTGTATAGGATATATGTACTTTCGGGATCAAGTCATTTCTGACCGAACTATATTTATGCAACAAATAAGTTGAATATAGTGATTTTATATCTATTACACGTAGTTTGGGAACCAAGGAACTAAATCAAGAATACTCTAGTAAGTAAAATATTCATTCAATTATAACACCTAATGCTACAGAACATACTATGATTGTATCGAATGTGATTACAACAATGAACTCTTATCTGTATTCGATAAAACAATCTCTTTCACCAGTGTGTGTTACAAACAAATTAAACTGCGTTGTAGGTCAAAGGTGAGAACGGCGTTATACTGGCAAAGGCCCCGGGCACACAGACCGCCTTCATATATCCAATATAAAATGTGAATAAATAAATAAATACCTGTCCATGGTGTACAGCAGCACCGAGAACGGTATACAGACCCCCACCATGGCGTGCGTCGACGGCATGCCGTACTCAACCGCCCACTTCTGTTGGAGCTTCTGAACCGGGCGGCCGGGCCGGGGCCAGCGGATTATGTCTTTGAACCCTTGCCCTGAAATGAGTTGACCGATATTTAGTCGGACACCACGCTCGGAACCGGTTCAAACATACCGGTAGTAGACGTTTTTAACGGTTTCGTGCATCGTTTTCGTTCAGAAACAAACGGATAAGCATTTCGTTCTTTAACCGAAATAAACTGGTTAAAGTCAAACGCGCCGGATAACAGAATAGCACAATCTTGAGCCTCTATTCTTGGCGGTGTTACATCAAAGAAATTTGAAGGATATACCAGTTAATAAACGCCAACCTTAAAAATAAATTTATTTGTTTATCCTTTGTTGTACACAAACAGGTAAATATACAATATTTTTAAATAAAGAAAAAAAGATGTACAAAGACGAGCTTAACTAAAAAATTGAGTTTCCTTTCAGCAAACCATAGAGTGTAAAAATATTTGAGATTAGGAGAATAAAAATGTTTTAATGGAGTGTAAAAATATACTTTATTTGCAGAATAGCGTTACATACCGGTTTGAAGGAACCAAACCGAAATAATTATGTTCCTATGTACTTATGGAAAAACCGATTTGAAAATTTAACCGATTTCTGAGCCCTGGTTGGAGATATATATATTGGTGATATGGTTAACAAATGGCAACACCCACACATGAACGTCTACAAAAGGTTCAAGATTTAACCGAATTTTAAACCATATTATCTGTAATACTTATTCATTTGTGAAATATACAAGATAAATTTTATTGATCATGGATCCACGACATTTCATTTCAGGCCACTGACTATTACCCCTAGAGTTATGCTCGCAGTCTCCCTATAATATAGAATCCGTAACGACGAAATTCGCAGGAGAACAATTCATCATCCAAAACTTAAAGGATTGCAAATTTTAAGTGGCACGGGCGAGGCACATAGTTCGCAAAATTGGTGGACGTTAAAATCCTAAATTTTGGAGCTGTCCTACATTGTTTTCTTCAGGTGGAAAGTGTGAGTTGTGCGGCGTCTAAGTCTAATGATGGCTTAATTAATATCTTTGGCAATCTATGAAGGCGGCTCACAGCTGTTCGATATGGCAATCCTTTGAGGTGCCCTATGTCCAATTATGGATGTCTGGGAACTGACACAATGTTATATAAAAATAAATCACGATAAATTGTACATATCCAAGTTTAACTAAAAATTTTATACATTATTAGTAAAAAAATAATGAGATTACCATATTTGAAATTTTGCACTTTTTATATGAGGCTAAAGACTGACATATTGTATAATCATCATACCACATGTGCATGCAAAAACTGCAAGTTCAACTTAGTTGTGTTTTAAATTAAATTGCGCAGAGCCAATATAAAAGTTTTTTTGCGACAAATACCTGAGTGTAATACGCGCGTGATCTTGCTTCACTGTACCAGTGACAACCTTGATCGCTGTGCCGACATCTATACAGTGAGTGCGGTCTAGGCGCTTCGGTACCAAAGTGAATGCACTCAAAGTCGACTCGAAGGAGGGTTAAGAAAAGTCGTTCATTGCCGACTTTGAGTGACTGAGCGCCAGTGTGCTCTTTAAAATCTAGGCCATTGATACACAAAGTGGCTTATATCGACATATTATACCTCAGGGGTCAACGATGACCTGCAAGGGGTCCACGCCAACTATCAAAACCACATTTGATGTTGATTACTTTTCAAAAATATTATATTAACTACGCATTGGGGGTGTACCCAAAAGTGAAAATTTATTTATTACGACATACACTAACGGTATATGGGCAGGGGGCTCAATGCCTAAAATTTCACCAGCTGACTATGATAATGCTGAGATAACAGAATTATTTTTTTCTTTTTGAGGACTATGACCCTCAAACATATGATAATTTATTGATGAAGAACAATTGATATTTTTCATGTTGGAACTGATGATAGGGTTACTTCCAACAAAAATCTTTCATCATCTTACCCTGTACAGTCATATGAAACTTATACAAATAAATGAATTATAAATGCATGATTACTATTTGTGGAAGTCATTAACAATATGTGGAAGGGCTATAACAATAATTAGACTACAAACATAATATATACCTTATACCGTAAGACATTAGGCATACAATCGTAAATGTTAAGATAATTCGAGTGTAATAAAAAAGAAATTGTAAATCATCTTTTATATGCAACAATCATGAGTTATATATGTAACTAGCTTTTGCGAATGTCGATTTTCCGCTACATGGGAAATCCCGACGAAATCATACAGATTTGTATAAAAAGCCTTAGAACCACTTTTACTTGACATCTCGTACCTTAATGGCCGCTACAAAAAACAGAGATAAAGCTGTATCTCAATTCTACTGGACCGATTTTGATGAAACATACTGCAGTTTTAAGTTGGAATAGTACCTTTAAGACTGTAACGGTTTAATCAAAATCTATCCGCTGGTTTTTTCGCGAAACCGGAACAAACAAACAAATATTGATGAATTCGATTTCAGAAGCCCTTAATTAGTCGATCTTAGTAGTTTGTTTTTATCTTTATCTTTGATTTTTGAAAATTGAGATTTAACTATTTTATAATAGTGTAGATATTTACCTATATACATAACCACTGTCCACACAAGTACTACTCGCCGCCCAACCGCACCATCTATGTTCCAGAACCAGAAAGGAATGAATGTAGCGTAGAATATTTCATCGCCTAGCTCCGTACCCAGCACAAACAGATAGTACCAAAACTTGTTATCTACACTGCACACCACCTAAAATTGATGTTCTCTTTTGTAGATAAAGATATTCACAGGATTCTGATCTTATGTACACAATCTACATACATACACACCTTTTTCCCTGGCTCTCCAGTGGAAAATCGAACCCCGGTCTCCCGCATATTTTGGGGGAATAATTACCACTATACTACTGAAATATTGGGGTATGCAGAGATCACTTCTTTCCATTTGCTACGATCATTTAATGAAGCAAAGTGGCTTACCATGGCATGGCATGGTAAAACAAGACGTCTCGGGTGGTGAACCATGATGGTGCCATTTTATAAGGTTTAAAAGTGATTAAAGTTCCTAATTGCATTTCCATGGAAAGAGGATGAGGTAGGAAAGGTGTTTTGAGCAAGGAATATGGAAATTGGGAAAAGGACTATAGCGCAGGAGGCCACTTACCCATATACTTCAGTCTATTTGCCAGATGGACTTAAAGACTAAGTATTTCCTGACCAAGACAGTCTAACAGTGGGTTATTTCCTCTATTCCAAAGATCAAATTAGAAACTAAATAAGTTTCATAATTTTATGTAATGCCAGGTTCCAATTCTGTACTATGTAATACCAGGTGTTTCTTTATGTAATACCAAGTTGCAATTCTGCTTGTGTGCACTACAGATTTAATGATTAGGCTATGCTACAGGAACTGTACATTTTTCTAAAATAAAAGCCTTAATATCATTGCACTGTTGATGTTTATAAAAGAACAAACCAACAAACACATACAGTTTAAAATATTATCTTACAAACTAATATTATGAAATGCAATTATGATAATCCATCATCATTAACACAAATATTTGAATAAATGCAAGGAGTTATTTACAGTGTCATGAGTTTTTACCAACCCAACATGGGTTTCAATACTGCCTTGGGCATGTGCTTTTATTACAATCAATTGATTCCAAGAAAGAATCTGATTCTTCATGCATAGCTATCTAATAGTGGTTACCTTTTTACAGACTAGGAAATGTGTAAGCATAGGTTTTTATCTATGCTCTGCCAGTTTCAAATTCACATTATTTAGGTCAGAAAAAACATACTGATTCCTTCACTCTGACACTATCTCAACCCAAGTTAGAGTCTACTGTTATTACAGTATCAAATTGACAAAACCTACCATACCAGTAAGCTCACATAATCCCAGTTGGAAACAGTGCTATTGAGATCAAAATGCCTTCCGAAACATAGAGAAGCCATGGAAATGTCCCGATATAATATGATGATAACCAAACCTACACCATCACCCTAATTATATTAATAAGCAAATGTGAATTTATTTGTGTGTTTACTGCATCTTAAGGGCTAAACCGCTGAATCGATAGTATTAAAATTTGTCAGAGAGGGATCTAATAGGGGTAATTAGGTAATGTGGATATAGCCCCTGACTGAACCTCATTATTTATATGACTTTTGCTAGTACTTTCGAGATCATATACCTAATTCAGATTATATATCAGTAACAGTAGGTGTACCTCCGTATCGGCGCTGTCCCCCGAAGTATCGGTATCATAGGACGATTGAGAACTGCTCGATATGTTACTTGGAATCCGCTTGTGTTGTTTAATATCAAATTCCTCGTTCAAACGCTCAATTATATCAGAATGAACGACCTCAGATGGTTCATCACGATGTGTTAAATTATTATACGATACACCAAAAAAGTTTTGAACTTTTATAACAAGTAGCGGATCTTTGAGGTACTCTATTATATTCTCCCACATTTCGGAGTATTGTCATGTATAACGTCGCTAGTGAGTATAATCATATAATTCAATGATACTGAGCACTTTAATAATGTCGACACTTTCGTATATTTCCTTCAATCTTTACATAAGTACTATACTCATTAATCTGTGCTTTAAATATTCAATAAAAATTATTATTCAATCCCTCAGAATAAAGACAGCATTACTCTGAATTCAGAAGTTCAATCCTAACCACAGACTAGATTTGTACCTACGTGCCTATGGTACTCTGTGGGTAATCCCACGGTAATCCTAACCTTACACAGAGAACGAATAAAAAACATGAATGTCTAAAGACAGTTGACAATTGACACACAGACCAAATAGAGATTTTGTATATTTTTTTTTTTACCAAATAGAGATATTATAAAGTTGTTGTTGTTATAATTCGCCAAGTGGCAGGCAAAGATTAAAAACCATACAGACTTGTCCTATTTGAATTTTCTTCTGATATCAGTTTACATGAAAAGGCCGAAGATATTATAAAGTATAATTGACAGTAAGGACTTTTTTATAATATTTTATGGCCATCATTTTAATATATTTTTTCGTCAGTTTAACAATAAAATATCAGTGTGTCACATTTTATTGTTCTTGGGAGCTTTGAAGTCAACCCGATGAATACCATTTAGACTGAGCATGAGTTTCCAAAGACAAATTGTCTTGAAAAAATACGGTAATTTTGCTATGTTAGTCACAGTTTTATTCCAATATTTCAATATTGCTCACGATTATTGATAATTAATACACAAAACATTGGGTGCATTGGTGGTGTAATGGTTTTAGACACGGCTTACGTTCGAAGGGTCGTGAGTTCGAATCCCAGTCCCGTACCACTGAGTTATTATTTGTAATTCATGTACGATCTACATTGTAGACACCAATGTACTTAACGGAGAAGGAAAACTTCGTGAGGAAACTTGCATGCCCGCATGGGTGTGTAAAGTCGACCAACTCGCACTAGGCCAGCGCGATAGACTACGGCTTAATCCCCCTCCTGATCAGGGGAGGTCCGTGCTCCTGTAGTAAGGACGATATGAATTGGGGATGATGATGATGACACAATACAACACCAAATTTATATATTAAACATCACAAAAAACTAATATAAAACTTTAAAATAAAACTCCAAGTGACGCTTCACTCGAGTTGGCGCCAAAACTCTAGTAAGGAGTTTTTTAAAGTGATCCATAGAACTAAAAAAACCGGGAAGTGCGAAGTAGGCGTGATACGGCTTTTGATGACAACGAAAAGGTCGAGTGCCTTGCCAATAGTCTTAAGAGTCAGTACATTCCCAGCGCCCTCCCCGTCGATCCTAACCACCTGCTCGCGCTGGACAGTGAGGTCGAGCGCAAGTCCTCCCTACCCCCCGCGGACGCTTTCCCACCGGCCACAATCTCTGAAATCCAAAAGATCATCAAAGACCTGAAACCAAGAAAAGCGCCAGGCTCCGATGGAATCACGAATCGAGTTCTAAAACTCTTGCCCGCCCACCTTCTCTACCTACTAGTGGCTATCTTCAACACTGCCATGACAAATTGCGCCTTTCCCTCTGCGTGGAAAGAAGCTGACGTCATTGGCATTTACAAGCCCGGCAAAGCCGCCTCTAACCCGGCGAGCTACCGCCCCATCAGTCTCCTGAAGGCCCTCGACAAAGTTTACGAGCGTGTGCTTCTCGCACGGCTTCAAAACTTTGTTTCCTCCTAGGGTATTCTCATCGACGAGCAGTTTGGCTTTCGAGCCAATCACTCTTGTATCCAACAGGTGCACCTCCTCACGGAGCACATCCTCAGCGGTCTTAATAACCGGCGCCCCATCAAGACGGGCGCTCTCTTCTTCGATGTAGCAAGTTTGACAAAGTCTGGCACAATGGCTTAATTTTCAAGCTATACGCTCTTGGTGTGCCGGACAGATGTGTCTATCCTGCAAGATTTGCTGTCGAACCGCTCCTTTCGCTATCATGTCGAAGGCTCACGTTCGTCGTATCGCACCATTAGAGCTGGAGTCCCTCAAGGCTCAATGCTGTCCCCCCTACTTTTCAGCCCACCCCACCCTGCATTCTGCCTCCTTATCGAAGCCCGCAACCCAGATAAACCCGCCCACGGCGGCCGTCCAAGCCGAAGCTCGAAACTCCCTCGAGGTGCCCTCGTGCTAGGCGCCACACTTCTCAACCGTAAAGGCTAGGCTGGAGCGCACTTCGCGGTGCGCTCGCCATCTTGTCCAGTGACACTGTAAAGGCCTCAGGACCAACATCAACATCAGGATAACATCATCAATCATCAGGACCAACAGCATCTCTCACATCGAAAAAAAAACAATCTATACTATTATAAAATTGTTAAATGTCAAATTTTCAAAAATCAAAAATATATAAAAACAAACAATGTAAATCGACTAATTAAGGGGTTCTGAAACCAAATCTGTCGATGTTTGTTTATTCGGGCTTCACGCAAAAACCAGCGGGTAAAATTTGGTTAAGCTGTTACATTCTTAAAGGTACTATTCTGACTTAAGAATAGGGCATATTTCATCAAAATCGGTGCAGTAGAAATGACGATACAGCTTGATCCCTGTTTTAGTAGCCGCCTCTAAAGTACGAGACGTCAAGTAAAAGTGGTTATGGTTTTTATATAAATCTATGTTTATTTTGGGATTTCTCACGTACGAGACCAACATTTGCGCGGGTGTAGCCGCGGACAAAAGCTATTAAATAATACATATTTACCTATTCTAACTAATTTATAATCAACATATTAATTAGAAATATTTGTTATGAGGACCCTTAAAAGTACCCACCAAATATCAAATCTATTTATAATGTCAAATATTCTAATTTTTCCTTTATAATCAACAAATACAACCTTTTGATGGTTTTCCATCACTTTAAAATTTCGTTTTATTGAAACAATTAGCTTCCTTAAATAACATATTAAAAAATAAATAGTTTTTAAATAACCCAAAGATCATGTCTCTATTAACCCCCTTCTCGTTACTATTAACCCCTTATCCTTGTATTAAGCTGTTTCTTCGTTCCTAATTAGCGGGAAGGCGTTTCTATTCCCTTGCTCGTATCTATTCACCTCGAGTTAGAAAAAAACAAGTATCATGAATTTACTATAAATAAGAACAAATTAATTGAATGTTGATATCTCGTCTTTATTTCTTGAATAAATGAGAAAATTAACTGTCCAAATAAACAAATTAAACGGTAAATTATTGAAGAGTTTGATGTTTTTGAAAAAGTTTTACACAGCTTAAATCATTTGAATGAATTTGTTCATTTTAATGGCTTATTTCTTCATATTTTATTAACTTCATGTAAATATTTGTTCGGTTAGAATAAGGGGAAAAGTAATTAGTAGAAATAAGCACACATTAACAGACTGTAAATAAAGCTAGAGACAATTTATCAAATTATCAGATTTTTCTATTTACCCCGCGATATCTATTCACCGTATTTTATGGTAGCAACTATCTAGCTGTCACTGTCACACATGTCAAAAACTTTATACAAGTACGATCGTGGAACCCACAAAATAAATATTTTGTTGAGTTAAAGCGGTTTGCAAACCACATCACATATATGTAAAAGTGTATTAAAAAGAACAGTGGGACCACTTACTTTCTTATTTCATGTAAGCTTTTAAACTTTTATTGTTCCGGATAGACAGTTATAAGAGTTAAACTGGAATTTCTAACGAAATTATTATAAAACATAATGTACCATCTATTATTTTTGAAATATAAAAAGTAAAATACATACTCAGATAATGTTCCATCATACACACATTCTATATATTTTTTTAATAGCTGAAGTTAACAGGTTCGCTGTAATAACTTTGTGATAGTCAGCTTAAAGTTTAGAATCGTCGCGAATAATCTTTTAATTGTAATATTGTGATAGTAAATGTGAGAGCGGGGACGGGGGTGAATTGTGAGAGTGGAGGTGAGAGGATAGGAGTAAATCATCATTAGTAAATTGCAATTTATTATTACAAGTTACTTATGACAAGTTATTGTGTAAAAAGCACAATAAAATTATCATAGAACATTGACGAATAATATTATTACATCAGTGTCATAGAATATCATATTAGCGACAAAATGAGAGAATTACGAGAGAAGAAAAAACAATAAAACCATCATACACAAAGTTTATCACTGACTCAGATCTACTAATGAGCCCTTTTCTATGTTTCGTTACATGTTTGAAATATGTCAGCATTGCATACATTATCTCAACAAACCTCCAGTCTAAAATTTTCAGATCCATGCCAATTTATACCAAACACAAGTGCCCTACAATATAAAATAAAATTTATTATTTTACCCAAACTTTGTCTTATCAATCTGTACTCAGGTTCTCTTGTTATATAGTACAATAATGTTACTTACAGTGGCCAGAGAAAAGCATCTATCATTCCTTTACTGAATCTTTATGTATTGTTTTATCATAATTACAGCTATGTGTAAATGATGTGAAAACACTTATACAAAATCTTGTATTAACAAAAAATCCCATAATCTTTTCATTCTTGAAATACAGGTCCTGTCTAGTTCAAGCACCAGTCTCACTCACAATATTATACATTATAATTTAAGCACTTGTTTTCATGTACCTTTTTTGTGGTGAGAAATAAATTATTACTAATTATTATTAAATTATTCTGTTGTTCATTGGTTTTCTTGTAGCTAACCCATGACACATGGTTTTTATTTTTAGTCAGTTTTGTTACTATTTACTTTAAATTTAGCTTTTTGGAGTCATTGTTCCCTAAGCGATATAAGGTAGATCTGTAATTATGTTTTATACTATTTAAATTACATAAAACAGGAAAGATAACTTGTGATTTGTCAACATGTGATACTTTTCAAAACAATTGCCGATATGAAGCACTGGCTTCTGAATACAGGTATTATAATATGTGCGTGTTTCTCGCTCTTTTCGGGGGGGGGGGGGGGTCCTATCGGAACATACTGCACAATCTTTTCTGCACAAATCTCTGAATGCATTATATGAAGCTTATTATCTAAACTATTGTCTACAAAGTATGTGGACGGCTACACTCCAGATGGTGTTCCGTGCTGGACAGTTCATACCAACTCATCAACTGAACACTTAAAATTCAAATGGTTTTGTGGTTTTTCGTTATTGGTTTTTTATCATTTTCGTATATTATATATGAGTTGATCATGCACATCTCCATACCCCAAAAAAACAATTTTTGCCACCATTTTAACGATTTCCGCAAAAAACAGTAGGATGCTGCATTATATTGAGAACTCTGCCATTATATTGAGAATAATTCCTAAAGCCCTCCATTTTTAGTAAGAGTGATGGTCTTACACTTAACATTTAAAAAAAAAAATAGGCTTTGCACTTCATTTTTCGAGAATTACTTAATATAAAATGAATTCGAGGAATACGTATTAAATATTTTATTATATTTTTGTTTATTTATAAATTTATTTTTATTTACTTATCATATATTTCTCGATGATAAAATAACGTGTGAGACGTCCGAAATGGCTAGCTCTCTCTATTCATTTCAATTTTTCTGTATTGCTCTTTCGAGATATGATCATGCCGCCACAGAGGCGACACAGACCTCTACGATAGTTTTGAAATGCCGCCACAGTGGCGCCACACGACCGCCACCTTAAATGCCTATTGTTTTGATAAGGGCTGCCCAGCGGATCACCGGCTACACACCAAAGAGTGTGCACCGCCCAAAGTTAAGAGGAGAAAGCAGGCTCCTCTTGCTAACACACAAGAGGCTACTGCAGTATGTTGTCAATACGGTTTAAAAGGCCTCCCCTCAAAAATCCTACAGGGCAATCTCAATCACTGCCGCAATACAGAACCTGCTGCTACAAACAGTTGCTGAGTGGTTGATTGCCCTGGCTATAGTGGCGGAGCCGTACAGTATTCCGGAACATCCTAGATGGTTTGGGGACGATACGGGCTCTGTGGCGGTATACTGAGAAGGAAGAAGGGGCGTCCCGACATGCTCCCTCATAGAGAGAGGGCGAGGGTATGTAGGTTTCTCCTAACAGGTCTCGCCGTTTATGAGGTATACCTGGACGGCCTGGCAAACTGCATTCGTAGATGCCTATCCCGTCCGCTGATCCTCTTGCGTGATTTTAACGCCCATGCCACGGCGTGGGGAAATCCCAGAAATGATTCGAAGGGAGAGATATTACTGAAGTGGGTCGCTGCTTTAGATCTCCGACTTGTGAATCAGGGGTTTGTCAGTAGATGTGTGCGGTGGCAGGGCGAGTCAGTGGTGGACCTTACATAGGTGACTCCTGCTGCCATGCGCATGTTATTTGGTTGAAGAGAGGCAGAGGAGGTGGTCACTCTATCCGACCACCGCCATATCGTTTTCAATGTGGCCCTTCACCTTCCTGACTGAACCAGTTTCCGCGAAAACAGTCCCTCACGACTTTGGTCCCTCAAGCGGCTAAATCTAGACTTGCTCGAAGTCGCCGCCAACGTCACAGCATGGTCTGAAAATGTCGATGAGGATAGGTCTGATCCAGAAAAGGAGGCGACCTGGTTTCGAGATACAATGACTACTATATGCGATATTTCAATGCCCCGGACCAGATACCCTAAGCGAAAGGTTGTGTACTGGTGGTCCCAAGAGTTTAATCCTCTGCCCTGGGATACGATCAGGACGGTACTACAAGATCACGCCGTTCCTCCTTTCTTGCAGGCCATAATCGGAGACTACTTGCACCATCTAGTATTCTAGGTCCATCTAGTATTCCGAACGTGATGGTGTAAAGTACCGAAGAGAGGTGTATTACGGTGTTCTACAGGGATCTGTGTTGGGTCCTCTTTTATAGAACATTGCCTACGATGCGGTCCTACACCTCAATCTCCCAGCTGGCCTCGATGTCGTTTGCTATGCAGATGACACTTTGTTGCTGGCGGTGGGAGATACTTTCAAAAGAACTATTGAGCTTGCCGAACGTGGGGCAAGTATTGTCGTTGCCAAAATACATGAGTTGGGCCTACAAATAGCGCCTCACAAGACCGAGGCGCTATGGTTTCACAAACTGCCCAGGAGCAGGGAACCACCCGACTTATGGGTTCGTGTGGAAGACTCGTCAATCCGGGTGGGGCGGTACATGAAGTATCTTGACCTCGCCGTGAACAGCCGCTGGAGCTTCGATGAGCACTTGTACGCCTGGTCCCCGGATTGAGAGGGTAGTAGGTGTATTGCGCAGACTGCTGTCCAACCTAAGGGGCCCATCGGAGGAAGTACGTCGCCTCTAGGACGCCTCGCCTCTACGATAGGTCGTCGGGTCGTGCGATCTATGGCCCTCTACGGGGCACGCGTGTGGTCTAAAAGACTGTCGGTCCGGCGCAACAGGACTAAGGTCTTGAGCCTGCAGCGCAGGATGCCCATTAGAGTCGCACGAGGATACCGTACGGTGTCATATGAGACGGCAACTCTATTAGCACGTTTTTCACCTTTAGACATTCTGGCAGACATGGACGCGATGGACTATGACCGTTTCGCCGATTCGTGTCGCCCGACAGAACTGCGAAAGTGTGCCAGTGCATAAAAACAGACGGCAGGAACAAAGACGCGCGCTTGAGATATGGTGCGCGCGCCTCTCTGAAGAGTGGTAAGCACGCAAGCGCGTTGTAGGGGCGATACTGCCATCCTTCGAAGCTTGCCTGAAACGAAGGAGTGGACGAATCGCTTTTAGGCTTACTTAGATAATCACTGGACATGGTTGCTCCAGTGATTTTGTGAATAAAATTGGACGCGAGGCGACGACAACTTGTTACCACTGTGGTGGAGACCGGGATTCCGCCCAACATACTCTCGAGGATTGCCCTGAGTGGGCTCCTGAGCGACGAATCTTAGCCGATCAGATTGGCCCAGACAGCCAGCAGCCTCTGCCAGCAGTAGTATCAGCGATGCTGGCAGAGGATGCTGCGTGGAGGGCAGTAACCTCCTTCTACGAGGACGTCATGCCCCAGAAGGAGTCTTCGGAGCGAGATCGGAAAAGGACCGATCCCGCAATAAGCAGGCGCCGAGGTGGCTGTGTATCCCGCCTTGGCCCCATGGCCCATAGCTTGAGGCTTCATAATTCAGGCTAATGGACCACCTGCCGCTGGCGGATGTCTTGTCCGCTTAAACTGTGGGAAGGACGATGACATGTGTGGCTCATGTTGTCTTGAATACCTCGTGATACTGCGGGAAGCTGGTACAATATCTCCCGGGGAGTGTTCGGAAGAGCGAGGTACATAGAGGCACCGGAGAAGTTAGAGAGTGATTCCGGAGCTCCTCACGTGTTCCGATGTAAGCCATCGCGGAGTGCTTAGTCAGTAGGAGTCTAACACGCCCCGCAGGTCGTCACCACGACTTGCGGTAGTCCTATGCAGGATTCTCTCCGCGTAAAAAAAGCTGGCGTCCTCATTCAAAATTTTTTTTATTATGATTTAGCGTAGTAGTAAAACTTCTATATATATATATAGCCTTGGCAGTCAACGTGGTAAAAGAAAACTTCATCTTCAGCAAAAACTTATTCCAGTGGTAATAGAACACTCTCCAGAAGGTTCTGGAGAGTATTCTGATACCACTGGAATGAGTTTTTAAGAAATGTCAGGGGGATTAGGATGTCCAAATACCCTCACATTTTCTCTAGCGAACCAGTATGATACTAAACACAACCAGGTGAATATGATACTGATATATAGCTTATGTCCTTCCATGGTATCAAATATATGTCCATACCAAAATTTACAACAATGGCCTCAACATTTAAACCTCGAAGTTATAACAGCCAGATTATCCAACTTGACTTTTTCTCGTGCATCAACATCAGCATTTGTTAGGGGTTTTCCACAATATTTGGCAATTCTATTTATTCTCCCAACTGATGTAATGTTATTGATTCATTTTTCTCATTTAGATCATTGCCAGTCATTCTACCATTCAGTCCATTGCCATTTGTTTTATTTTGCAGCTTCCATTTATTCTGTTTCATCCAATCAATTTATTTATTTGAAATTTCCTATATTTTTTTATCTTTTTCTAGATTTATTTTCTATTTTGTCCACACTTTCTCAAAAACTATGTTGATTGTCATGACATTTTCTACAACAGTTTTACTACTAGTGAGCTTTAAAAACAATCCCAGTTTCTTCAATATTGAAAATAAATAATGCCTCAGTACCTGTACAAGTGTTCAGTAGTTTAATTAGAAGGTGCAAAAGTTAGTTTATTTTTTAATTAAGACATTGTTTTCGTTTCGTCGTAATAGTTACACGAAATTTGAGTTACACGAATTTCGTGTTACCTGGTAGAAATTGTGACAGTGATCAAGTTAAGCTGTATTAGAATTACGCGGTTTTGGGGCAATTTTTATTTAAAAAGAAAATATATAATTAGAGTTGAATGTTTATAAATTAAAAAAATATTTCACAATATTTTGAACCATATGGTTGTACACATTTCACAATATTTTGAAATAAGTTCTTAAGACATATGCAAATAATATCGATATACACCATTAGAAAAAACTCGTTCGTCCACAGTAGCAGACAGTGTGATAGTGAGAGACGCTATTTAGTCAATTCTCGATCTACGCACGTACAAAAAAAATCGTTATGTTGTATTAGTTGTAAGGTTTAAGTCATCCATGTCAAGTCTCTTGATTAATATCAAAGACTAATTCGGGATATTTTCCAGGTACGGTTTTTCATTATTTTTTTTAGTCTAATCCAATCAAAACAACTGAACGAACTGTTACATCCCTAGCCCCTAGGCTATTTCCACCACAGTTTCCATACAAAGTGTCAATCAGCATTTTATGCCTTTAAAGACCATAACGCGTTGTTAGGTAGCTCTCAGTTCCGCTTCGTCAGTTCGCCTAAACAGCCAGTTACGCTGTCCGTCGGTTTGTCGTGAAAGTGAAGCAACGTGTATAAAGTAGTGTAATTTTATTTTAAACAAAATTAATAAAATAAGTCGGTGATTAAGAAATGTTTTCAATTTTTTTGAGTGATTCAAGTACCACAAACTAATAGAACGTAATTTTGGCTCGGCAGTAATGACAATAAATAAGAAAGCATTTTGAATAATATTAATTTCAAGGATTTTTGTACCAACATATTTACTTTATTTTTTAATAAACTATATATGAAACTAATACTAGATAAAAATATATTAACTTTTAAAACTTTCATCACCATTTAGTTTTTGTTAGCAATTCTATAAAAATTTAAGTGTGATCTGTTATAGTGCATTAGTTTAATTAAGACATAGTAAACCAACTTAGGATCAAAAGCTCTCAGGTTCGAATCGCAGTCACATATCAGTGGGTTTTACAAACACATGTACCAGGATGTGCAGTGTGCTTGATACAGGCGGAAAATTTCCCGTAGTATCCTGCATACCTAAAAACTTGTGTGAAATTTACCAATTCAGCAGCTTGGCAGAAGGTACGAGGCAGCAAATTATAATAGTTTATAAATGTTATCGAAACACCTGCTAGAGAGTAGTCAGTATGTGGTTCGGACTCGCTTGTACCTGTCGACACTGCTTCGCTTCAGTCGCGTCTTACAATTGAGGTTAGAGACGCACATTCGTAGGGGCACATACAAAACACGCTACTCCCGTAGCCTTGGACCGATGGATCTTGGTCCACTGTTATTTTTAGCCGTGGGGAGGGGGGTGAGCTCGTGCGTCTCAAAACACGGAGGTGGTCAGATCTGAACCAGATTAGATGACCCGCGGGTATCGAAACACGCTGCTCTGTCCATACAAAAGCGTAGTCGGCTCGCGGCGCGTTATCTCTTACATTCTGACTGACAAATAATAATGGTTAGATAAGAGTCGTGCGCTCAGTCAATAAACACCGGGTCCGGCGCACACACGCGCCTCAGTGTGAACACCGCCACACAGGCCGACCGTATCAAGTTGCGCGCTCATTCACGACAATACGGCTTACAAACAAAAAGCTTAGGAACCAGAACGCAAATCCGTATGAGAATCGTGATTCAAAAGGTAGGCACAAGTAACAAACGGCAGATACTGACTTGTGAAAGTATTGGTTTACTAATTCATTGCGAACGGATCATTAAATGATAAGTATGTGAAAGTGAGTAATTTTCAAGTTCACTACACACGTACCCATTATCAATCAAGAGTGGAATTGTTTGCAAAATGTTTCCTTCCAAATCGTCTCAATGAATTTACGAATGTGGCGACGTGTGTTGTCTAGTGCGCTGAAGATTCTCCGCTGTTCTGTCATTGCCGGGGGAAGGTGAAGTGACAGGCGGAGTAATATTACGTATAGGTACGTGTTTAAACTGTTATATTTTATGGAATATTTTACCAGGTATTGATGACCTGAGTACCAGATATTTCGGCACTGTTATGATTACAATAAGCGCCGTAGTATTAAATAGCAGGTATAATACATTAGATACATATGTATATAATATTGTCCTTAATTGAAAAATATACCTAATACACAGCCTAACATTAACCGCTTTGAAGTGCTGGTTCTTCGGCGTGTTTACCTACATACTATCTACACATATATAATGAAACTTTAACTGAGCCGTGGCTACATCATACATAGTTATAAAATTTTTAAACGTAAAATTTTGTAAATTAAGGATATTTTAAAAAACTACTCAGATCGACTAATTAATACTTCTTAAACTAAATCCGTCGCTCTTTGTTTATTTGTTTGTTGAGCTAGACGCGAAAACCAGCGGTTAGATTTTGGTCAGACTGTTACTGTTTTAAAGGTACGTTTTCATCAAAATCAGATCAGTAGAATTCAATACTATTGGACCGATTTTGATGAAGCATACCACAGTATTTAAGTCGGAATATTTAAGACTGTAACAGTTTGACCAAAATCTACCCGCTGGATTTTGCGTGAAACTTGAACAAACAAACAAACGAAGATCGACGTATTCGGTTTCAAGAGCTCTTAATACCACCAGTGCAGGTCTGCATGATTTTGTGCTTGGAAACTTGGAAGTCATTTCCGAAGTAATTTTCGGCGTCGAATCCGAATCCGAGCTCAGAATCGACCCACCTCGCCAAGATTTTGAGATATTTCAGGTTATGTACCCAAAATATGGCATTTAGGGACACTCATGTACAAACTCTATAAAATTTCTTAGCTTTATTTTAGTGATTGTATCATCTAGTACTATTCTTCTTTGAAATTGTTTTAGAATGGTCTGCGATTTTTCTTTCGAGAGTTATAAATATTTAAGAGGATGTGTTCAGTTGAACAGCATATTCTGCGATAACGGAAGGTACACAATATTTTCTCGTACAAAAACCCTCTACTTGTCTTTGAGCAGTATGTGTCTCCGGTGATGATACACCTGCAGCTTAGATGTGATCTTTATTCATTGGCCTCATGATTTAACACGGAGTCTATAGAGAGGGCTATATTTTTTACGCGACAAAATTCGAAACGAGAATATCTAGAAAAATCAGGATCATATACCGATGTAGGTTAAACCGACACGTAAACGACGGATCCAGGTGGTTGAAAATCGTTGACTGGCGTCCCGCTCTCTACGAGGGACGCGTGAATTCAGCTGATAATTTATTGGAGCTAATGACAATGATGATGATTTATATAGAGTTACTCCGTTATTCCAGGCAGGTCAGGTAGTAAATACAATTTGCCAATATACGTAACCGGATCCTTGTGTTAAAATTGGGACCCCAGTTTATGGTGATCACGAAAAGACTTGTTAATATTCAGATCCATCTAGGGTCCCACCGCCCGTCGCACTTTGCTTGACCTCGTGTTCACACCCGACAATGAACATAATGAGGTATGGCCCCTCGATCGATTCAATCCGGTGTTGGTCAGTAATTAAAAATCAATAACTACCGTATAGTATGTTCGTTCCTAGCTTGTTTCAATCGGCAGACACTCACTCATTACGTGTCGGTTGGTACCCTGACTGTTCTGCGGTCCGGCGCTGTGTCGTGTCGTGACTGCCTGACACCATGGACAGCCCCTTCATACGGTTATTAATTTTTGACGTATCGTCATTATGAATATAATAGAATTCGTCATATATCACAATACATAATAACAGATTGCGCACGAATTCTATCCTAGATATTTAAGTACCACTACCTTTAAAAATAGAAATAACAAAGTCAATAAATAACGGCATTGAAAAACTATGATAAATAAAAGTCAGTTCGGGGCGTCACTACGCTAAAAAATCTCGGGTAAGGATATTCAATTGTTTGATTCAAGATCAGCGGCAGATAGGTTATATTGGTGGGTCATATCGATTGCTAAATTGGTAACTGGAAAGAATCTGTAATGCTGACCTGGAATTGGCAGTCGCAGCATAGATAGGCCTCCCATCCGTTCACTTTCTTGGAGCTTTATGGGGGTTTATATCTAGTAATAGATTTCTTCAAGCTGATGATAATCTTTTTTTCCATTTACTTACCTAAAATGCTTGTTTTAGGTCATCGAAAAACGCGAATGGCGACCGAAGAAGACTTCGATACATTGAAACTATTCTGGGATCACTTCTTTAAATCAGAAACTGGTACTTATGAGGTTTGTGGACCATGGTTATTACTCTCTGTACTGTCACGAGGTGGCCAGTAGAACAATCTCTATCACCTCCCTACCACAGATAAGTAACTCTACTAAATGTCTAAAGAAGCGACGGAAGTGTCGTGTCGTGGGTACACTCGAACAGTTCAACTCGTGTAACAATCATGATCAAATATTG
>WUAW01009516.1:17558-35403 GCA_017165845.1 Thaumetopoea pityocampa
TCACACCATGTTTAATAAAACAGGCATTACTTGGCTTATGTTCTAAATTTTCTTGGGAGATTGAAATACTATATTGGATATTCCGTATAAGATTCGAAACTTTGATTACTCCAAAGTATACTTTGGGATAATCAAAGCAGAATCAGCGCATAAATACCCATACCCACATTTTTTTTCATATTCTCACTTATCCCACTAAACTTTCATAGTAGTACCACGAAAATAAGTTACAGCGACGCAGTAGCATTTATTAAATGCGCGAAAATATTTCAGCCAGTTAGAAAGCAGTGCGTAAGCGCTGGTACAATCCTCGTCGGCCATTGGTCGAACGTGAGAGCACCATTATGGTGTCCGCCAGTGTACAGATGTTATGAGCGAGATAACACGAGCTCATCTGTCATTACATTTTCAACCTTATGCGTAATGCAACAAGGTCTCTTTTAATTGGTGTTTACAATCGCTTTTAATCGGCATTTGATAGTTTGGCTGCGCTGACTAAGAATGCTTATGTAACTCATTTTGTGGTACTACTCTAACGCAAGTTTGCTTATTCACAACCTACTGACAAAAAACTGGTGACCTTCATACGTTAGAGGGGGCAAGATCTTCTGTGGATGACCAATCGATGTTTCTAAGTGTCTTCTAAGTAGTTTAGGCTTCCTCCCCCTTAATGTTCTGTAACACTGCAAAAACCATGCTTCAAAACTTATTTACAGGTGTTAGCGTCCTAAAATTCTGGACCGGTCCCAAATTAGGAAGCGTGGTGTGTAGGTCGACCGGTGAATGCAGGCGGCTCATAGCCTCTATGTGTTGTGATCCTTAAATAAGACCTATATCCAACAGTGGATCCGTCCGGACTGATGATGATGATCAGGAACACGTAGTTAAAAACTGGTTAGCAATAAATTAGGTTTGTTCTAATTCCGGAAGGTTTCGGCGGACCAGGCGGCGACCAGAACGATCAAACGGAATCGGCAGCCATTTTGAAAATCAAGGAGAGCATGCAAGAGGAAGCGAAGAGATTCGAAAAGGACCCAGATCATCCGGAGTATTTCTTACAGTGAGCGTATTAATTTTCACGCTGTCGTGGCGTGGCACGTGACATTTTTGTAGCGTGACACGTGACATTTTTGTGGCGTGGTACGTGACATTATTGTAGCGTGCAAGTCGCATTTTGTGGCCTGCCACGTGACATTATTATAGCGTGACACGTATTATATTTATGGCGAGCCACGTGACATTTTATGGCGTGCCGCGTGACACTATTATGGCGTGTTACGTGACATTAATGTGGCATGGCATGTGACATTTTTGTGGCGTGGCACGTGACATTTTTTGTGGCGTGGCACGTGACATTTTTTGTGGCGTGGCACGTGACATTTTTGTGGCCTGGTTCGCGCCACAACAGTATGAAATATATCAGACTATAAAACACCAAAACTATATCCGTGTTGTCGAATGTGAGGCTATATTAATCTTCTTTGCAATAACAGATCGCCACGATAATGTCATTTTAATAATTTCAAAACAATTAGAAATGCGTTTAAGAATCGAGACTGTCAATATGCGGGCTTGTGAGCTTTCTCACATAATATCAACTGAATATCAAGGCAATAGTTCATTTATATATGGAATAAAATGCTGAATTTGTATGTATGTAGTTGAGCGTTAATCAATGGTATAATCTTGATTTCAATTTATAAAAATCCAATATTAATTTCATAAAACAATTTAAAAAAATCGTAATTTTTTTTTAATCTGTTCCACGTGCGCGCGAAATGGAAATCGCTGGCTTAAAGGTCTTCGCAAGCGGGCCATATTAAAAAAAAAACTGAAATCTAAAGGGTTTTAACGTGACATTAAAAAAAAGTAAATAAAACAAACGTAGTGACGTAGTAAATAAATAAAACCTCAAAAACTGTAAATATTATTGTATCACATTTTTTTAAACAACATACCAACGATAAGGATACTTGTTATAAATTTCAATAAATTATTCATTAAAACATTGCATAATCTATGTTCACTATGAATGAGATGTCATGAGTAAACGTAGCATGGCGGACATAGTTTTTTTTTGTAAAGGTTAAATGTGGTAATAGCAGTTTTGTTGAAATATCGATTTAGTACAATGAATAAATTATGTTCTATTGGTTTGTTACATAGTGCGGTGTAATATCAAACTCTGCCTTTAATGAAATAAGTATTTTATATGGAATCCAAACTGAATACATTGCTAAACACTGCCTCAAGATTGTATTTAATTCACCGAATTTAGACAAATTATACTAAATGCAATTAGGAATCCAGTAACGTTATTCACATTTATTCGAAATGCGGAATCGTAGACGGAATAATCGTCGTTGTGACAACAACGGTGCTATTCTGTTATAATAGAAGCTAACTATATTTAGTTTCTCCCTATCTTTTTCTAATGTCAAACGCCAAAACGAGATAGCAAACATTTATAGCGTGTATCAACCTACATTTCTGTTAAACGGTTCAAGAAATGTTGTGTATCTTAAGTCCGTGCGTTCCGAGATCGCGTCTAAATCTTTTAATTTTGACGTGTCTAAACGAAACTGACATCACCAAAGTTGTAGCTGTCTCGTGTTGGCCATTGACATTAGAAAAAGATAGTTAGAGACTAAATTTGGTTCTGTTACCGCAGAATTACCACTATATCACTATTATATAATTCACTAATAAAAAATTCGGTATCAGAACTGACAAACAAAACCAAAAATATTTTTGTAGGATCCGATAAGCTAGGGGGCAATTACTGTACATTCTATTTTTCTTTAAAAGTCTTGTCATGTAAACAAAATGGCGTACTTACAACCACAGATAACAGAGTACAAAGATGTGCACAGAATAAATGAACGAACAGATGTGACAGTGAAACTTGTAGTTGAATGGTTTAACTGAATTAACTTTGAGCAAAAAAGTTGATTAAATTCCTTTTTATTATTACTATTTTATTACTTTTTAGTAATAAAATTAAACGAATTTATAGTTTTCTTAACACTCAAATTCTTTGACTATCTCAAGCATCGTGTATGTGATTCATAGAGGAACTCGAAGAGTTCCTTTAAATAATGAGTGGCTGGGTTGAGGAGAGTAAAAATAATAGACCGGATAAAAAAAAACCATTGAAGTTAATAAATTTACAAAAAAATTATATTAACTATGCTTTGGGAGTCTACCCAAAAGTGAAAAACATTACAACAGATCTACAAGACAAAAAATTTTGAGGACCACTGATCTATACTGATGTTATAAAAATGTAAAATTTGTTTGTTTGTAAGTTTTTCAATTTATTTCACTGGTAGAATGCTACATTATTCATGAGTGGTTCAGGCTATAAATTATATAATGCATATTAGCCGAGCTATCACAATGTTCGTCTAGCAAGTCGGAAAGAAAGACGATTACGAAGAAATTATGGCGCACGCGCGGGAGGGTTTTCGAGTAGATACAAAGTCCAAGTGAATTATAAAACAATAAATTTATTTATTTTGCTTAAAACAAAACTTACCGTAAGATATGTGCTACCGTATTATGTGTTTAATTTTGAATTTTATAGAATAATATTATTAAAAATATTTTTGTAAATATATAAATCTGTTCATCGGGATCATTGTTAAATACTCGGATTTCTGAGTCCTTGTGGTATCTAAATAAATTGAACTATCTATTTATTAGATTAAGGGAATAAATTTGACCTCAAAAAGGAAAGAAAATATTAAATAATTATTGAAATTGACAGGTCTAATGGAATAAAAAAAATTGAAATCGAATGACAATCTCGATTCTTAGTACACATATTTTTTTTGTCTGTTCCACGCATAGATTAATAGACAAAGAGGGTGTTCCTGCAGAATCGATTAATTCTTTGTGTAATATATTTTGTTCGCAACATATGCTGCCAACTTGCCAAAACACTTGTTACTAATAGGGTATTTTCCAATGGTGTCTAAATTTTTAAAGGGCGTGTTTTATTTTTTAGTGAAACGAAAAAAATATATAATTAGCAACTTAATTGATTCTTCTTCACAACTACCTCATTATTGAGGGATGCAACTATGACGTGTAGCTTTGTGCAGTCATATAGATCGTTCTTTAGTGACGTCACATGCCAGTAAATAAACATCAAAAGTCACAAGATGAGTTAGCATTCTGCTGATTGATTTTTTTTCTTCTATAAAATTAGTATAAAAAATAAACCAAGAAAATTTCCATAGGATTATAATAGTCACGTACAAATCGCTTTCAGACCGTATAATCTATGCGGATATCAATGAATATAACATTATTTTTCACATTGTCAGTGTAATTTTCTGGTAAATATTTGAATTTAAAATAAAATCACTTGCTAAAATTTGGAAAATTCCCTATGAAAAATTCAGAAAATTCTCGATTGACTGTCGAGTATTTTTGGTAAATGATTTTTTTTAAACAGAGCCGCCATTTTTTTCTCCTCGATACCTTATTTTGTTTGTTTGAAGTTTGAGCGCAAACTTCATTTTGGCGAGTTGGTGAGTGTACAAATTTACTTAACGACATTCAGATCTGTTTATTATAAATTTAAAACAAATGTATTTTTAATATTAAAACACATTCTGCGTTTTCCTTGGCACTATTTTTAATGTTTATTTATTATGTATCTATATTTTTATCGTGATCATTAGACGGATGTAGTTTGGTTTTGCGATTATTTTTGTAAGTTTTTTTAAAAATGTTTTTTGACAGTTATATTTTATTGAAAAAAAATGACGTTCTCTGCTTGAATGACAGATAGTCTGTTTTGATAAAATAATTATATTATTATGCTTTATTTAAATTATATAAATTAA
The DNA here is from genome assembly GCA_017165845.1 of Thaumetopoea pityocampa. NCBI lineage: Eukaryota > Metazoa > Arthropoda > Insecta > Lepidoptera > Notodontidae > Thaumetopoea > Thaumetopoea pityocampa. The sequence goes on from WUAW01009516.1 coordinate 22,415, forward strand.
AATTTATTTTAAATACTATATTTTGGCACATATTGTAATATATATGTGTTTTTTAGCCAAAACACCATTTTTGTTCTATTAATTATACAATGTTTGAAAAAGGACTTCCCCAGACGAACCCATATGAGTAATTAACAACATAGTTTGAATATATACTTATCGATATTTACGAATGAATTGATATTATAAATACTTTAAATAAAATTTATTTAAAAATAATGCAATAAAGTAATATAAAAGTAAAAGAATAATCTATATTTATTACCCGTGCAAAAATTTAATGAGATTAAAAGTGGCGGCTGAAACTATAGCATAGAGGCCAACGAATGAATGGACTTTTATATGCGGTCTGTAGCCGCGAGTGTACGTATAACACAGATAATATTTGAGCGAGAGAGTGAGAGGGAGAGGTATAGACGACGCCATTTTTGACCTCAATCTGCACGGGTTTTATTAGAAATTTTAATATTTTTTTTTGTATATTATCTAAATATAACTGTCAAAAATTCACTTCTGCAGCACAGCACGATTTAGTGAATAGAAAATGTCATAATGACAGTGTGGTTATTCACAATATATTTTGTATACATAAATTTGATACAGTAGTACCACAAAAATAAGTTACAACGATGTATGGTTGTAACTTATAAAATATTTCCACGAGTTATAAAGCAGTGCGTTGGCGCAGATAAAATCCTCGTCGGCCCAAGGGCCGATCAAGATCGAACGTACGCACGCGTTGTGGCGTTCGCATATTACAAGCGAGATAACACGAGTTCGTCTGTTATTACATTTTCAACTTTACGCGCAATGAAGCATATATTTAAATTGGTGCTTACAGTCGGTTTTAATCGGCGTTCATTTGCACCTGTTTGCGCCGACGAAGATGTCGATGTAGCTTGTTTTTGTGGTACCACTGCACGCGTGGCACTATCTTTCCACTGATGAAGCACTAAACTTTGTAAAAAATTATAAGGTAATTTGCGCGGGTAAAATCATTGTTGGCCATTGGTCGAACGTGAGCGCGATATAACAACTATTTAATACCCGCTGCTTTACTCATTTGGTGATGTTAAGATTATTTTATATATAAACATATCTCGAGAAATTATTTATATGCTAGTGAAAATCGCATCAAAATACTTGAAAGTAGTAGACATTGAGAAAATAATTTCTATATTTCAAATTTATTGTGAATAACCCATTGTCGTTATTATTTTAGCGATGTTCCATGTATTACTTGTATCTAGTTTAATTTTTTTATATTCTAATTTCGAAAGAAGCAATCATGTATGTATTCATTACATGTTTTATTTTTTAATATATTTTTTTTTCGTGTAACTACAAAGGTTTTGAGGCAAGTTTTATTGTAGCATCTATACACACGTGTATTTTGTATAGTGAGAATCTGTAAGTAAAAAACAAGGAAGAAAACAAAGAAAATTATGCGATAGCATTTTTTTTTAAATATATTTCCATTAATTCTAAAAGTTTTATAGATTTTTGGGTCAATAAATGTATGACAGTGACATTAGGTATCAATAATACATCACATGTGGCATGTCGCAATCTTAGAATCTGGGAGTTGTCATATTTTCAAAAATTATTGTAAACTTCATATGTTCAAAATCGTAGGCGTGTATAAATATTTATTTAATATTACATCTTTAAATGTAATAAAAGTATTCTTTTTTTTCAATTTAAATAAAAAAATTGCGACAAAACGCGACAGTATGGTCACGTGACCACGAGTGACGTCATTGTGCAATAAATAAAATTAAGGTTATGTGCGAAGTTTGTTTTGCTTAGTCTAAGTGGGCATTTTAATTATGAACGGGAAAAATTACTATTAATGCTGTGCTGTGCAATGTGCAGAATTTTAATATATTGTAAATTACAAAAATAAAAAATCTGATAACCTGACGACACTGTCGAACGTGTATATTTATTGAACATAGACGTCACGTTTTCAATTGAGCGTTTCCAATCACGTGACTTACATTTAAAAAAAATCTTATTTTATCCAAGAGAAAATAATATTTTTTTCCTTATTTATATTGTTTTTGAGCTTTTTGTCCATATAACATTATTATTGAATTATTAATTTTAATTTTTAAATATACTATCAACTCCCGGGTTGTTATAGATTGTAACTTGTGTATGCCTGGCGTTTCACCAACTACCCACGAAGTGAAGTGCTTTAATTCTGAACACAATACATATATATTAATTTGTGTTGATGTTTTGAGGGTAGTTTTATATATTTTATTTATCATATTTATATTTGCTACAGTTTAACCCTTTATTTTTATTGTATACGGTGGGTGTGTAATTTATTTATGTATTGTGAACCACGTTTGAGGGCGGATCGCATAATGTAAGGTAGTTTGCGTCAACTTTCGGCCGTTGAAATAATGCGTTCGTATGTGTGGTTACAATTCGTGATCACGCTCTATATCGTTTATGACTTTGGAGCGACTCCACCACGTGCACTATAAACGAAGTGAAATGTCGCATTCGAGCAAGGTGACTGTACAGAGTTTACATCCGACTCCCAATGTCATACGCATGCGTTGTGTTTGCACACGCCATTCCCGCTCTTGTCAAGAGCCTCCAGCCCCCCTAGCCAAGTTGACTTTCGTCAAACCATAACGCTAATAGAAACGAAATAAAAATGTATTGGAATGACGTTTGTAATCGATAAGTCCCGGGTGCCATGGCGATTAGAAATGTCATTCCAATACATTCTTTCGTTTATATTAGCGTTAACGAATATAGAAAGGTCAACTTGGCTAGTGGAGCAGGTTATTCAAAATCGATTTCGCTGTCGCCCCACTTCTCAGCCGTCAAAGCTAGGCTGGAGCGCACTTCGCGCTCGCCATCTTGTCCGGTGACGCTGTAAAGGCCTCAGGACCAACAGCATTCCTCATTTCGAAACGTCATGACCTATTGAGATTTTCTGTCTGCATCTAAACAAATTTTACAGTAGGAGCAATAACTGATTTATTTTTACCGTATAAAAATCCCCAAAAGGTGCGTCATCCGTTTTTAAGTTTTCCTAATGATAAGAACATAAAATTGCTTTTATTATGAATATAACTTGTTTCACTGTGTATCTCCTATATACAGTTTTTAGTTTTTTGTCAGTGTTATCATACAATACCGATATTTGTAACAGATTAATGTTCCATACCTGTTCCGTCTTCTGCCAACAGATGGCATTGAAAACAGTTTCGTGAAAAAAATGTTAGATCTCAGACGGCCATGGCCGATAGGTCACAATTAAATATCAAATAATTCACGATAAAAATGTATTTATCATTCTTATGCACTAATATATCACAAAATTAACTAATATAAAATGAATTAATTTTATTAAAGATAAATTAGCTTGGAGACTTTTGCGTTTGATGTAGTGTTTGTACGCACAGTGACTAAAACCGGAATAAACCAGTTCGCGCTACCCACCGCGCGCCTCGCACTCTCGCACCAATCGCTTATAAGTAGCGTTAGAAGTCAGTTATACATATTAATTACGTTTAATATGTATAATATTAAGTACCAACCTATAAAAATAAAAAAATATATTAAATTATTACTTTATTTATCTGCTGACTGTACACTACTACAAATGCAAAAAAGTCTCCGAGCTGGCTGTAAACGTATTAATTTGTATCTAAACTCAACATTGAATACGTAAGGAGACAAATATTTGACAGAAGTAAGGAAAGCATTCTTTCAACGGCCAAACGTTTGAGAAACTACTGGGAATTATTGTGATGTAGTGATTACAGGGTTGCTTCGCCTTAACCCTTTCGAGATGGATTTAGTAAAAAAAAAAATAGAAGAGGCTGGTTACATCTCTAATATATATGATGTATTTATTCGTTATAATAGAAACAAAAATGTTTTTTTTTACATCAGTGCAAGTTACAGCCTGGTACATACATGTCCCACTCGACCTGCGTACGGGCACATATATGTCCCATTAGTAATTAAATGGAACAGAGGTTCCGTTCACAATGAAGCAATGTGCAAGAAATTTTAGTAGATTGATAGTTAGCATGTACGATTAAATTTGACTGAGATATATGTGCCTGAACAGTCTCGAAAAAGTTAAGATCTGAAGGTCCGCGATTCGAATCACGCTGACTATACCATGGCTTCTCTATTTCGGGAGGCAACTAAAATAAGAGATTAGTTTGCCTCTGTGGCAGTCTTAGAAGGAGATTTAACGCCCACGCCCTCAAATGTTATATGATTCCAGTTGATGGTCGGGTTTTGAGACAGTAATTGGATAAAAAGTGGTTTTAGTTAATGCGGGCTCCAACATGTCCAATATGATCGGGACCACGGTACGGTGGAATGCCGCAGGCTTTTTCACTCGTTAAAAATAGACTTTTCTAGATCTTTTCGTTTTCATCATCTTAAGATGATGAAAACAAAAAGATGTAGTGGAAATAAATATGGGCCGGGGTTTAAACCCCGGCCCATATTTATTTCCACTACATAGGCACAGCTCTCCCCTAAACTGGGTGGCTGTAGTATGCTCGAGCATTGTACGAATGGAAAATGCCTGCTGCACTCGATGTCTTTCACACACCACACATTGAGTCACATTTTGACTATAACGCCGCGGTGGTCAAGCCTAGAGATTAGAGCAAATCCCCACTTTTTAAGGAGGGGGCACATATCCAGCAGTGGACTTCCAAGGACTGGATGATGATTACTTTGTCTAACAATTTTACATTAGGTGGGATGCCAATTTGTAGTTTGTATCCATATGCAAGAAAGAGATAAATATAGTACTGTCAGTATCGTATTTATATGTAGTTTTGTTACGCATCGGGCTCCGATTTAGATTTAACGTAACCTTCTGCGCCATTGCACAAAGGAAATTGGATTTTAGTTTTATCTTTATAAAGCATACATTGCTCTGAACGAAAAAGTCACAAAGCCACAGTACCACATAACATAGAGATGCCATCGGCAATCTTCGTCAAACCGAACTTTACTAAATAAATTACGACTACAAATATTCGAATGTGTCTTTACGGTAATTTAAAATCAACCTTATAGTAACAAGGTTCATAATTCAATATTCATAATTTAGTTAAATTATTTTAAGGATTGAAATAGTTATCAAATCGAGCTCGAAACGGCAAGGAATAGGTGTGGAAGCGCGAAATACTGTTTTTGCTATTGATTTATCGAACTGAGGCATCTGTGGAATCCTATCGCAATGTACAGTATGGAGAAAGGCTGTCCCTGAAGGAGTAACTTTTAATTTTAATTTGCAAATTTTACTTAATTCTACGGGATTCTTGCTTGATTACAACAATAATTTGGCAACAAGTCAGTACTGATAAAAGTAAAACTGATTAATTTAAATGAATGTCGGGGTTTTTCTCGACGTTTCTTTAGAATATCTATGGAAATTTAATTTATCATTCCGTTGAAAAGTCTAACAAAATATTCCTTTTGACAGTATAATTAAAGAATTAAGGATTGCCTTACCTCCATTCTGCATTTTATTGCGGTAGTTACACATTTATATAATAACAAAAAAAAACAATGATTTTGTGAAGTTAATAAGTTATTTAGCTTTATTTTTTTAAGATCTAATGTTCCTAGATTTGTATTTTTTTTTTATTTTTTAAGCGCGCTTTTGGTGTTTTAATAGCATTCGGTACGTTAATGTGAAAGTTCGTTCGGAAATTTCCACAGGAATATCAAATATAAATGAACCGGTATTTAAAATAATAATGTTTTTTAAAATAACGTTTTTCAAATAACAAATTTCAAAGTAACTCTTTCATATTATTGGAAGATATTTTTGTTGTTAATTCGCAACCTGTTTAACAGTTTTTCAAGTCCTAATATATATGTTTCTTTTTAGTATGATGGCAAAATTTTGCTATAATTTTTTGGTATAATAAGCGCATAAGACGCTTCCCCTGAAGTGTGAAAACATGAAAAATATAGAGTTACATTCTCAATCTAAATTTAGATTTATTCCAAAGTACTAGACGGGTGTTCTGCGCCTGATCACTTAGATGCGCGTAATTTGCTTGTATTACTGGAACCTAAAGAGTAGAAGTTTTACGCAAAATACGCCTCTAATGATTTGACAATTGAATTTCTATATTAACATTTAATTATATACCAACAATTATGATGATACATATTTAGTTAGATCGAGTCTTCCGAGCTTTGTTCCATAATAGGCAAATTTTGACAAAATTCTCAACGATTGATGACTTTGGTGCGGTTCAGTTCTCCAAATACCATAAAATCAACCATTTCTTATTTCGGGACCATGTGTTTGGTGTATCTATCTGGTATGCTTAGTAGGGTACTATGAAAATAACAAATGACATTTTCGAATATGCAGTCCACTGGTATGTCTCGATGTGCGACAGAATTTTTGGTCTGGAATTCCTCTCGCGTCGGTACAAGCATTTATTTATATATAATATTTAAATAATTATATCCATTTAAAAATTTATTTGACAGCCAGTAATCGCTACATTTAGTGATTAGTGAGGGTACCCGCGAAAACATCTATACACCAGAAAAAATACCACTTTGTTTTTATAGATAACGTTTGAAGAAGTCGAGTCTGGTCCGACGTTTTGTACGTTTAATAGTAAATAATTTGTGTATTAATCTGGGTATTGTTTTATTTATATTAATATCGGTATTTCTGTGCGCCCGTCGACGCTATTGGCCGGTGATTTTTATGTAAAAATATAAACAAAAACGATTAAAAAAAAAAGAATTTTGTACCGTGAGATAGCGACGTTTGTAGGTGTTATTTTTTTGAATATCAAAGATTGTAATAGATAGATATGCCCCTTGCAAGATAAAATTTACTATATCACCACGTATTAATGCAATAAGTTTCGCGTATTTTTGGTGAAAATGATATTAGGAATGATTTAGACCATAGAGTATTCAGTTTTTGATTTTTAATCGCTTATAGCGACAAGCGGATATTCGGAGCAGCTCTTTGCTTATCAAAACTGTATAGAAAAAAACTAACGATTTGTTGTGTTTTTTAAGTGTAATCAGCACTGTGGATTGATTTATCTTTGCGCGTGTTTAAGATCAAAATAAACCTTTCGTAGATCACTACACAACTGCCACTTTGAACAAGTACTAATTCGGAAATCAATCTTATTCTCTGTCGCCTACGACGTTAACAGTTTTGAACGTTTCTTGTCACGGGGCATATCTGTTCGTTTTAATCTTTGTCAATTCACGTATTTCTCTTATAGTATAAGACTATTTTTTTTCTTGGGTGTATGGAATCTGTAAAAATTAGATTTTACTAGAGATTTTTTTTTTTGGAGAGGTAGTTCTTAAGTTATTGGGGCGTCCGGCCCCGTTCATAGATTACGCAAGTTTGGGTTCTTTTAGTGACAACTATAAAAAAATTAATTCCGTACGAATCTCACTAAAAGCTTCTGGATACGATATTTTTTTTAAAGCTTAATGTAAATAAAATCAATTTTGATGGAGTTTATAATTCCTGTTTTTTTTTTTTAATTATATTTCCGTTTATTGAAAAACATTAAACGAACCCAAAAATTGTAAAATACGCAGCGTTGATTAAAATGAATTAAATTTACAAAATAAGGAATTAGTAATAAAATAATAAAATAGATTGATTACAGCGATGCAAGAGCAGATTTTTTTTTAATTTAAATATAATTTTTATTTTATTTGTTCAATTTAAATATTAAATTTAGTAAATACGTGTAGTGTGAGGTTGTATTTTGTTAAGAGTAAGGTAATTATTATATTTTTCCTTATTTTTGCGAGTTGAATGAAATATTATTTTTCCTTATAATATAATTAATGTCATGTTTATACTTACATAAATAGTTATTATATATTAAATATCAGTCGTTTTATTTATTAGAAAATAAAAAAAAACTCTTCGTCTCAAGAACTTGTACGAATACCACAGGGGGATGGTTTCCCTAATCAGGAGGGAATTAGGTCGTACTCTACCATACTTGCCTTGTGCGCCTTGGTAGACTGGGCATGCAGGTTTCTTCACGAACTTTTCCTTCTCCCTGGCTTACATTGGTGTTTACAATGTAAATCATACATGAGTTTGAAATAACCCAGTGGTGTTAATAACCAAGCTGTATCTTCAATTCTACTGGTTCGATTTTGATGAAACATGCCGCAGTATTTAAATCGGAATAGTACCTTTAAGACTGTAATAGTTTTACCAAAATCTACCCGCTGGTTTTTGCGTGAAGCTTAAACAAAAATGTCGACGGATTTGGTTTCAGAAGACCTGAATTAGTCGACCCGAGTAGTTTGTTTTTAAATGTCTTTGAGTTTTGAAAATTTGTCGTTTAACAATCTTATAATAGTATAGATAGATCAGTTGATCTTACGACTACTAGACAGTGTAATTGTATGCAGATCAAAAATCAAATTAGCATTTAATTACAAACAAAGTAAGAAAATCTAAAAGGCGCTGAGTGAGGACTTTGGCGGTCAATATTTTAGTGGATCAAATTATTAGTCTTATAGTAGTTAATAAGTACCAAGGTTAGTTGAAGGTCGTCGCCGGAGGAGCAGCCCCCTCCCCCCTCCGCCAAAGAGAATGTAAGTTGTCCTGTCATAGTCTCTTATGTGGGGATGATCAAAAAAATTTTACATCTATAAACGATAAGGAAGATCGTTGGATTCTTCAGCGTGAATTTGAAACCTTATCAAACTGGTGGTGTGGTGGTGGTGTATCATGTGCCTTAATAAGTGCTTCTGTATGTCTTTCACTAATAAAAGATAATTATGACCACCTAATAAAGACCACTTTCAAAATTTAGCTGGTTCCGGTGGACCCCCTGCAGCTACATTTCTACCATATTCCCAAAACACGACAAAAAATGTGAAGATTAGATCTAATTATGGGAATTTGCGTACGCCAACGTAGACCCCCGTCGAGTCTCCCGTGGACTCCTGGGGGTCCATCTAGACTACTTTGAGAACTAAGGAACTAGAGAGACAAACTTGATAGGACTATTGCGAAAGATCTTGGTATCTTGTTTGATGGTAGGCTGACGTTTAGAGAATATGACGAAGTGAGCACCAAAGCGTATCAACTTCTCGGTTTCATCACAAGATTATTCGTAGGATTTAAGAAACTTTTTCCGTGAGAACGCAATGAGGAACTTCAATAACTTTTGAACCTCATAAAATGGCGGCATCGTGGTTCCTCGCCCGACATGTCTCGTTTCCCGCGGGGGCGAAAAGTTGGCCATGGATAGTCAGTTTGCTCGTAGCAAGTTGAGAGAAGTGGTCTCTGCCTAACCCAATTCTTCGGTAGTATAGTGGTCAGTATCCTTGCTGGTCACGCGGGAGACCGGGGTTCGATTCCCCGCCGGAGGACCAGGAAAAAAGGCATGACTGTATGTATGTTTAAGAAACCAGAAAGCTTGTGTGTTGGACGGTAAAAGGATGAGATGGGAAAGGTGTCTTAAGCAAGGAATATGGAATTCGATATTGCATGGTATATATTTTTTACCTTATCACAGTATTTTAATTATTAATCATCATCATCATCATCAACGTCGTCGAACTTGAACAATATCTTGGATGTTCATCCAAGTAGCCGTCTCATAAAAATTGAGACCCGCTAGAGCCGTCAGTTTTGTTCAACTTAATTCGCGGCATACAAGCAATTAAGTTGAACAAAAATGGCGGTTGACATGCTTCATTAAAAACGGCTACTAACTTGTATAAAAAATTGTTCAAGTTATTTGCCGAGCGCTATACAAGTTTGTTTATTAAATTAATTATAAAGCATTACTTGACCATTAGAATTGAAATAGTTAACACGTTCACAGCGGTATGAGGTCATATTGACCCATGCGGAACTTATGCGGTGTTTCGAGGAAAATAGTGTTACTTCATTCAGCACGTAATACATATTTCCATAGATACTTATTAAAAGAAAGAGAAACAAAAATAGTTTGTTAGTTCTTGCGGTCAAAGAGTAATCTATACTATTATACAATTGTTAAATGTCAAATTTTGTAAGTTTTGTAGATTGTTAAATGTGAAATTTTCTAAGTTTTGTAGATTTTTAAATGTCAAATTTTGTACCTGTATATTAAAAAACTTGCATCGATTAATTAAGGGTTCTGAAAGCAAATCCGTCGATGTTTGTGTTTGTTTGTTTGTTCGAGTTTCACGCAAAAATCAGCATGTACTATTCCGACTTAAGTACTGCAGGATATTTCATCCAAATCGGTTCAATAGAATTGAAGATGCAGCTTGATTCCTGTTTTAGTAGCCGCCGTTAATGTACTAGAGCTCAAGTAAAGGTGGTTCTAAACCTTTTTATATAAATCTATGATTGTTTCGGAATTTCCTCTGTAGCGGAAACCGACATTCAACCGGGCGGAGCCGCGGGCTAAATCTAGTAGTCATTTAAAATTAAAATCTCCTTGTGGCTAATTTAAAATAATAATGCATTGAAGTTGCCTTTGGGTTTCTATATCTGCATAATGCGTCGACTGAATGCACGATGATAAAAGATCCGCCACGAACGTGTTAAATAGGTTTTTGGGACAAAATATAAACAGTACAAAAATAAAAAATCCATTCAACTTCTGAACAGGTTTTTATTAAACAAAAAATGACCTTCAAATTAAAAACTACTAATTATATAGGTATATCATATATTATCACATATTAATTTTATATGATTAAGCTGAACAAAAATGGCGGTTAGGATGCCTTATTATTTAAAAAATGCCTACTCTATACGGGGTATTGTTCAAGTTATCTGCCGATCGTTATAGAAGTTTATTTAACAAAATAACACGTCAAACATTACTTTACCATTTAATTAGAATAGTTATAATAGGTTTTTAGGACAAAATAGATAATATAGTATAAATATAAAAAAATCCATTCAATCATTAATTTTAAACAAGATTTTATCAAAAAAAAAATTACCTTTAACTACTAGGTATATTATATTACCATGTATTAATTTTATATGATTAAGCCGAATGAAAATGGCAGCTGGCATGGCGTGCCATATTATTTAAAAAAATGGCTACCTTGTATACGAGATAGTGTTCAAGTAATCTGCCGATCGTTATACAAGTTTGTTTATCAAAATGACATATCAAACATTACTCGACCATTGAATTGAAATAGTTATAATAGGTTTTTGTGACAAAATAGACAAGATAGTATAAAAATAATTCAATTAGTATTTCTGAACAGTTTTATACTAAACAAAAAATGAGCTTCAAATATTGAATATATTTGAAGCTCATTTTTATGTTTAAAAACTGTTCAGAATTACTAATGGAATTTTAATATTTATGTTTATACAAAGTAGGTATCTTTATTTATTTAATCTTCTTACAGAACGTGTAAAGGTGGACAATGCCTGAAGCATTTCAGCCAGTTTACGTTTCTGTAGGGCTAAGATAATAAAATAGGTGCAAAGAGAATGACAGATATAAATGTTCTAAAGAACTAACATGATAGTAAAATATACATTAAAATATATATATATATATATATATATATATATATATATATATATATATATATATATATATATATNTTATATAATATACTAATAACTAATACAGTCAAACATGAAGGACATACAGTAATGAATATACCAAATGTGGGTGGAAGTGCCGGAAGAGGGCGCCGAGGAGAAACCTACATTGATCAAATCAACAATTTGTTTCAAAAATGTAAAGTTCGTAGCACACTTAATCGATGAAAGTGTATGAAAAGAGGTATGTATGTGGATGAGGCGAGAGAGGGGTGTCAGGATCGTGGCCTGTGGCGAACTGTGGTCTCTGCCTACACTTATGGGATACCAGCGTGAGTGTATGTATGTATGTACTATTGTGATGGTATTGTCATGTATTCATTTTATATAATCAATCCCACACAACGCTCTCAATCCAGGGCACGTAGTATGATACTTTGGTGTACACATCGGACTCGTGTTCACCTTTACACAATCTACCGAAAGCCGACAGCCCGACAACTGTGTCCAAACAACTTGAAATTTGTGTTTTAATCACCAACGGTTCTCCGCCCTGGAAACAAATCATCAACATTGTATAAGGTTTCTATTTAAACAAACACTGCACCACTCATATAATCACTATATTATTCTATTATTTTAGATGGTAACTCCGTTTTACAACGTTCGCACTGAATATTCAAACACGAATGACCCGCTGTCGTAGCACTATCGACCTATATACTCTCTCCGATACCCTCTCTCTACAACTTTCAAAGATGGTGGGCTGGCGGCCTGAGATTGGTCGACGGTGTTAAGATTATAACTTTGGTACTACACAATATTAAACTTTGGTACTGCAAATCAAATCAGCAACTATTTAATATTCTATTTTACGTAATATTTAATTAGTAAAAAAAATACAGTAGATGGCGCTATCGGCGACAACAATTATGTCATCAGCCCGTGTAGTTCACTGTTTGATATGGGCTCTATTCTTAAAGTGCAAGGATATGTTATAATCTCCATGTTTGTTAGGCATTTTGGAGATCGCAATAGATTTTGATTGAATAACATGATAATGCTGCTCGTTATCATAGTACATCGCTTAGCTGAATCTCACACCATCCACGAGGAGAGATGGAGTAACGCTATTATCATACCGGCGCCAAACAACTAATAACATTGAAACACAATTTAAAAATCAATTATATATAGACAATTGATCTTACAGTCTTTAGGTTAAGCAGAAATAATACAAATCGAAATATGGTTATCAGACATAGAAAAATAATTGGGATATTTAGTGAACTGATAGGCAGTGGTCCCCATATTTAGTGAATCGGCAGTCGGTTGCCCCCACAAACATTTAGTAAACCGACAGTCTATCGCCCCTACCCCCCTAGCCAAGTTGATATTCGACAATCGTTATCGCTAATAGAAATGAAAAAAAAAA
>WUAW01009527.1:8359-20790 GCA_017165845.1 Thaumetopoea pityocampa
GCCGGGTCCACCCTATATAAGCGCTGCGCTCGCAGCGGGGGAGCGAGTTAGTTGACGACTAGCGATCGAAGCGATTCGAAGCGAACAAAGGCGAAAGGAAAACTTTAACAAACATCTGCATGTACTACGGTTATCGAACCTTACTCTGCGATTGGGATACGTCATTTACGGAAGATTTCGACGTACATTTGCTTGGATAAAGGTTTGTACAAACTGATTGTACTCGGCGAATCGGATACTTCTTTCTTCGCGGATAAATCAACTTTTTCACGCAAGCGGCATTTAATTTACCCCCGACCCGTAACAATATTATAAAATCTTGCATACTGCACCGTGCGGCATCGATAGTAATTTTTCACGTTCATGACTTAAATTGGCAGTAAAATTTTAAGCAAAATAAACTTCGTACATAACCTTACCTTTGTTTATTGCACAATGATGTCACATGTAGTCACGTGCCGTACTGTCGCGTTTTTGTGTCATAGTTTGTATTTAAAGAACATTTAAAATTATCAGCCTCCGGATTACAACGACCTTGACCTAAATTAGGCTAAAAATTTGTGTTGGTGATGTGTTAACAACATGTTGTAAGTACATGTTTCATAAGAAACTCATATCTGTCTACTCTCCGGAAGTCGTGGTTTCGAAGATCTGAATTACAAAATTTAATTTCACCATCCCCCTTTCATCATCGAACTACTAGGCACTCGACGGGCTATCACCCCTACTTCGCAGATATCCATGCCATGCTCGACGAAGCGATTTGCTTCCACATTCATAATACGTGCAGCCAAAGACTGGAATAGTCTTCCTGTGTTAATACTTCCGTCTATAATGTAGGTGTCTTTAAGACAAGAGTCAATAAGTTTTTATTAAGTTAGTACGTTTTACCAACCTATAAACTATATCGGCACTTAACTTCAGGTGGGCTTGTAGTCAAGTACTAGCTTTACCACATTTTGTAAAAAAAAATCTGCCATTAATTGCCATTAATTTGTTAAGATTGGAAAGCTTGTTATTCACCGTATGAGTGAGGTCACTCAACCATTCTAGAAATTATTTGTCATGTTAGCTCAGAAACAACAAGCAGTCTGATAGGCTCGAATTTATGAGTTTTTTTTGTGTTATTAATATGAATTGGTATTTTTTTTCTAGGTTATAGGCGCCGACGGTCAAATAGTCTCTGAAAAAACAACGCCAGGATACGCGTGTCCAGAGTGTGGGTCTTGTTTTAACACGAAGGTCAGTTTTTACAAATTAATTTATAAATAGCATATTATTTTTATGAATAGCATTTTAATTCGTTCAAAATTTAATCTATATCTTTATCCATCACATTTTGTCTACACCGGGAAGTAGCATATTAGTTTTATTTTTTAATATTTTATTCATTTAAAGCCAGTGCCCAAATTTTTTGTTACAAATTGGTATTAGCAGGTTCTTAAAAAAAAAACAAAAAAAATAGTGGCATATTAGGTAAAACAAATGCTAACATGTTATCTGACTGGACTAGATAACATCGTAGTGCTTACCTGGATGGAAAAAGTATATTTACTTCTTCATTTCTCTCGAACAGTACAAAGGTATCTTCTTCTTCATCTTTCTTGTTTTACGGCGTTGCTTCTTTACGTTTATTCAGTATTTTGTTTGAGTGTTCTACGTATCTTTGTGTATTTTAAATCCGAACATATTTTAAGCTGAATGAACAGTCAACTAATATTATTTGTTGGTTTATTATGTTGTAAGAAAATGTAATCTTTTGTTAACATGTTTTACTAGATTTTCAGGAGATCCTCACTAACAGGAGAGAATTAACAATTCTGTGGGTTTTCAGTGTTTCGAAATACCGATATTGACACTGGTTGTATTCGGGTTTGTAGGGGCTTTTGGGGACGATTGTGTACTATGGCGCCGGCATAATCATAGCGCCACTCCATCTCTTCCGGTGGGTGCTGTGAGAACCGGCTGACGGTTGCACCAGGATACTGGGCGACAGTGTTATCTTGTTATTCAATTAAATCTACTGCGATCTCCAAGACAAATACTTCCTTTTAAGGAGAAGGCTCATATTCAGCAGTGGACTTACAAGGGCTGTTGATGATGATGATGGGAATCGTGATGATGATTGGGATTATGACGGTGATGATGGGATGAGGGGGAATGATCTTGGAGACACTCCACAGCTACATCCCCCGTAATAAACAGCAGACTCTAACATAGACTATTTAGGTCAGGAAAATGAAAAAGTGTAGCTATGTAATTTGACAGTGAAAAAATATTCGTTTTTCTTCCTTAGAAGGCCACTTTTCTTAAGGTTATAACGATACAATATAACGGTACATGTCATAACGATCGATAAAACCCCTTCACCTGGTGTGTTGCAGGAAGCGCTGTCGCTGCACGTGCGGCTGCACGCGGGCGACCGCACGTGCGTGACGGACCTGTGCGCGCTCACGGCGGCGCTGCAGCCCGGGCTCGTCGCCGCCGCGCACCAGGCCGTGCACAGTACGTACGCACCGCGCACCACATACGCACAGCACACCTTGCTTATGCCGCAGCCTTTCACCATCAGCCCTCCCAAGTCCACTGTCCAATGACACCGCCCGCTCCTTAAACAGAAGGTATTTGCCGTAATCTTCACGCTTGCCAGGCGACTTGGAAATTTCAGTAGATTTTGATTGAATAACTGAATACGTTGCTGCCCATTATCCTGGCACATCTCACCACCCACGGGAAGCGATGGAGTCGCGATATTATTATGCCGATGCCACACAGCAATACATTGATCTTTACATCCATTTAATTGTATACATTCATTTATTTGTACTCGCACCACACTACACAAATGTCGACCGTACGGTATGTTCGAACATTGCATTGCGCGATTGTCATCGATGCCTAATGAATTTTCTTATTTCAGATCAGCCAATACAAATAATATCATCGAATCCTAATAACGTAGTACATACTCAAGTAATAGCAACGGTGAGTTATTTAAAAAATATTTTCTTGGTTCACATTCAGCCTCACTACAGGGGCATAGACCACCCTCATCAGCAGGGGAATTAGGCCGTAATCTAACATGTTGGCCTAGTGCGGGTTGGTAGACTTCACACCCATGCGGGCATGTAGGTTTTTGTTGCGAAGTTTTCCTTCTTCATTGAGTACATTGGTGTCTACAATGTAGACCGTACATGAATTAGAATAACTCATTGGTACGGGACCTAGATCGAACCTACGACCTTTGGATCGCAAGCTGTTAGATCTTAAACATGATTAAATTCTAGCCAACTTAAAATTCTAGTACTAAAAAATAAGTTACCAAGTGCATCTTCGCAGTAAGCATTTGATTGTAATGCGCGAAAATATTTCAGCCAATTGTAAGGCAGTGCTTTTGCGCGGGTAAAATGCTCGTTGGCTGTTGGTCGAACGTGAGCGACATTGTGACGTCCGTATGTTACGCGTGGTGTAACAAGATCTTCATTAAATTGGTGCTTACAATCGGTTTTGATCGGAGTTTGTTAGCACTCGTCTGTGCTGATTGACTATGCAACTTAGTTTTATGGTACTGCCGTATATTTTTGTATTTATATAGGTATTTATAATTATATTATTGCAAGAACTCACGTAGTTCACCTGATCTGAAGGGGTTACTGCAGCTCAGGAACATAATAAGCAAAAGGTTCACAAACTTACGAATTTTTCTGATACTAACTTTGGTATTTTGCTACTTCTGAGGACTTAGTTCTTATATCTCTTGTACCTGTGATTGCGGGGCATATATCATTACCATTATCAAACTAGAGTTTGGAGTAGTGTTATTTGGCAGTCTGTAAAAGTAAGATGGTGGTACTTATTCCCTGAGCACTAAAATATTATCATGGTATAATAGTTTTACTAGTCTTTCTTCCTAGCGATTGTGAAGCAATCATGTATACGTTTTTATTATACAAAATATAACCCTGTACTTATAATTTTAATTATGTACACAGTGGCTCCACCCTGATCAGTGGTGGTTTTATTTCGTCCCTAAAAACAGGCAAAGGTAAAAAGCCATTCTGCCAAGTCTCACTATGTTTTATTTCAAGTTTTATTTGTATAACAAATCAGTTTTACTTGACAGAATCATCACGCTATATCAGCGCCACGACCGAAGGTACACTTTTGTGTCGACTGTGGGAAAGGTTTCGCGGCCAAACATGGACTTTTAGCACATCAAAGAAGGTATTTTAGAACACATTTTTATTATAACTTGCGGTGACTAATTATGTCAATTTAAATTTTTAATTTTGTGGGACATTTTTTCTTTGTGACAGTTATGATGATTTTTTAATGATAATAATATAAAAAAATAATTATCATCATTAACCCATCTGCCGCCTCATTGGAGGGTAAGCGTCTCCCGTCACAATGGGAGGGGTTAGGCTTATAGTCAACCATGCTAGCCTAATGCGGGTAAAAAGTTTCCTTACGATGTTTTCATTCACCGAATGAAGCGAGTGATAAATAATTACTAACACTGCCGCCCGCACGTCTCGTAAAAATTTCTTCTCGACGTCGACAGAATTAATTCAGATTAATTCGGTCGTCGCCGGCCGTTCTTGAGATTATCGGGAAATTATAAATTGTCAAGTTTTATTAATCTCATCATTATATCTCTCATGAGTTTTCCATCCCATCCCCCTATATTTATGTAATTTCGAAGATATACATAAATACATATCCTAAATAAATGTAAAATTTGTTTGTTTTATAAGTATATTTTTTTAATTTACATTCTCTTTTAGGTGATATGAAGCAAAACAATCTCCAAGATGTATCGCAGCTCCATAAGACTTGCACATTAAATTTGTTGTCCTTCCGTTTTTGTTTTTGGAACATACTTGGTAGTTTCTTCGTTTTCGTTTGTTAGTTTCGGAAATGAGTATTGGGTATTGTTGCTTTAGCTGACCGGAAAGTCTGTTGATCGCATCATAGTGAGACGCACGCGATGTAGTAGCTACCTCCGAGTTTTGCTCAGCAGCAGGTACATGATCTTTGGCCGTTGAGCGATACTTTGCGCGCGACACCACTGTGGTGTCGCTGGCCCGTAAGTGATACTTTGCGCACGACTCCACTGTACTGTCGCCGGACGGCTGAGTGTTAATATGCGCTCTTTTGTCTGTTATAGCAAGAGAAGCAGTTGTGAGGTAAGCACAATTGACTGACTGTCGTCTAATGTCATAAAAATAACCAGCAAGTCTCCATAATATGGGCTTGAATTTGCTTGAAATTTTCCGATGTCATTGAAACACCAGAAGGGTGGGTTGTACTACATCTTATGTATAACATAAATAAAACAAGATAATATTTACTATTAAAATTTAACATTGGCAGGCATCCAGACGGCAGCTGTACTCTCCGGACACACGTGTGTGACCAGTGCGGGAAGGCTTTCTTCCAGAAGAACCATCTTATGCTCCATCAGAGGCAACACATGGACCTTCCAACTAGAAATGTCAGTACATAAATACATACATACATTTGTGCCGGTATCGCGAGGGGGTAAGCAGAGACTACAGCTTGACACACGCTACATTCACGCATATCTCGTCCGTTTTATCCATATTCATAAATTTTCGATTCCAAAATTTCGGTGATGAACAAAAAAAATAGGAAATTATGTGAACAATAAAATTTATGCAAAATAAACGTCAATTTATTGATTTAGAGTCATAAATGCACGCAAATTAATTAATCAATATTTATGGTCTGTATATCACGTGACCGCCATGATGTGACGTCACTGTTGCAAACAATGCATATCTGTCACTTGTCACAACCACTGTCCTGCTATTACTTTTTGATTTTTCCATGCATTTAGTTTGTATTAGTTTATTTTAAAATTGCGTAAAAGCAAAAAGTATTATACCAATCGGCCAAAAATTGTTGCAATAATCGGTGCAAAGTTCTTTTGTCTAACTATTGCTGATTTTGCATTTAACTTAGACTTATATTCTGCCAAATTTAAAAGTACCAAAACGTCTTTGTAAGTACTACGTCCAGTGATATAGGTGCAATCGACTGACTCTATAATGATTTTGGATCTCTTCTTGCAAGTCAACTATTTATTTATTTAAACTTCTTACACAATGTGTAAAGGTGGACTTAATGCCTGAGGTATTCTCTGCCAGTCCACCTTTGGGTAGTGCTGAGATTAAAGTAGGTGAAAAGAAAACGACAAATTAAACATACTAAGAAACCTATTTTATCGTTATCTGATTATTTCATGAACTACATTTCTAGACTTGACGCTTGCATACGTACAACTTAACTTAATTATAAAGCAAAAAGTTGTAGAAATACTAAAATATATTATTATACATCGTCCATGCATCATTGTTTACTAGTATTATGACGTCATAAGAAAATTGTGCTAATTAACAACAATACTAAGTGACCAGAGTCACTTGTTGACATTGTAAGAAAACAGAAAAAATACTACCATAAACTAGCCCAGTGTGGAATCAACGATAATTGTTGTATTTGTTATGTATCCAGTTCATTTGAGTTGCATGATGCACGATGCAATGTTTTTACGTTATGTATTTTTCTACCTTTTTACGTGATAATAAAAATTATTTTTTGGGTTCTGTGCTTTAATCGGTAAAAACGGAGCCCTTATGGGATCATTGTTATTTTTCCATCTATCAAGTTACCGTTTTCTCAAGAATGAGTACAGGTATCAAGTTAGAAATTTATGTCAAATACTGTCACATTTTGATACTCGCAAATTCAATCATAAAAACTTATATTTTCGGTTGACCTAGATACACACAATTTGGTAAGAACCAACGCTTCACAGTAAAGGAATTAATGCGAAAATTGTTAATTTGTAACTGTATCTCATATTTTTTTAAGGTTTGTACGGAACCTTCGGAGCGCAAGTTCTACTCGCACTTGTCTGTTTATTTATTTTATAAGCAATTTACAACATTTCAAATTTTTCGATTGTCATAGTTTGAATTAAATAATTATTTTACATAAATATACTCATAGGTGGTCCGTCAGCTGATATGGAATTGAAAATAACCTACCTCTATAGTTGAGTAGTCTTGGTTTATAGCCTTAGTTCCCAAAGTGGTCCAGATGGACCCCCAGGGGTCCACGGGAGACTCGACGGGTGTCTACGTTGGCGCACGCAAATTTCCATAGTTAAATCTAATCTTCAGATTTTTTGTCGAGTTTTGGGGATATGGTAGATATGTAGCTACAGGGGGTCCACCGGAACCAGCTAAATTTTGAAAGTGGTCTATGAGAAAAATGTCTGGGAACCTCTGGTTTATAATAATCACTAATCGTTACAGAATCAAGTACAGTCAGTGACGCAGCAGCAGGCGGCGCAACAAGCGGCGCAACAGGTCGCGCAGCAAGTGCAACAACAGGTGCAACAGCAGCAGCAACAGCAGCACCAGCAACAGCAGGTGCAGCATCAAAACAGTTTAGAAATGGACCAGCAGGACCATCAACCTTCACATATACAAGTGGTGAGAATCAGAACGTACATTAGTCTTACTACACAAAATTACATTTAACAAGACGAGCAAGTGGGGTGCGTCAAAATAGCGTGGTGTGCATACATTTGGAAATTAACGATCTGGACACCGTTTTGAAAACAGCGTACTGTTTTGATATTGATGGCAGATTTTAAAGCGCAGTTTTTTTGGATATATCGTCGGTGGGATCTCTTGCGGTTGTATCTCAAATGGATTAATTATTACTATTTGTAATGGGTTTTTATATCTGGGACATTTTTATTTGTTGACAGATGTGATGATTGTTTAATAATATTGAATTATAATTAACAAAAGTATCATTGACTGCTGTCCCTAAGCTGGTGGGTCAAGAAATTTCGCATAGGAGTTCCATATATAACTTAGGTGAGCACTAACAAAGAATTTTTGAATTTTAATGTGAGCAGTATACCAAATAACTGCTAACATTCAAGAAAAGTTCCTTAGATGTTAATGATAGGATCGCATCAGGCACATGGCTAGTACTTTATAAATTACAATATCTGTTTGAATTTATACAAAATACGGGCGAAGAAGAAGCTTGCGCATACGCACTTTCAGCAAGTGCGTCTAGTGCGAGTGACCAATTGACTCGGTTAGTCTATTGATTAACAATGGATTTCCAAATCTGACAGTAGTGTGATTGACTGCTGTGAAAATATTTTTATGTAAATAAAAAATATGCCACAAGAACACGGCAATATGGTCACGTGACTACATGTGACGTTATTGTGCAATAAACAAAACTAAGGTTATGTGCGAAGTTGATTTTGCTTAAAGTTTAAGTGCGAATTTAAGAATGTAAAAAAATACTATCAATGTTTAGCTGTGCTATGTGTCCCAAGAGAAATTATTTTTCCATATTTGTTTTGTTTTTTTTTTATCGACATACCATAATTATTATAAAGTCGTTAATTTTAATTTTGAAACACTGTCAACTTACGGATTCTCGGATTTTCCCAGATTTTCCGGCCATTCATCCGGCTTACAGATGGCATCATTCTTGGATTTTTATAAGACTTCTGATCTCAAGATTTATATTTGACAATTGGCAGGTGACTAACCGATCAGGTCAAGTGATTGGCAATCAGATTGTAGTGGGGTCAGGAGGCGTGGTCGTGGGACGGCGGATAATCGGGCCACAGCTACACATCGTTGGGCGAGACACCAAGCCCAACATACACCACATACAGACCACCAAGCACCATACGCAGAGGCCGCACGCTACCAGGTAAATTCTATCATCTCACCACCCTCAGTGGCAATTGCATATTGTGGAATTGACAAAGCTAAATATACATTACATACAACCAACTAAATAGTAACAAACTATTTTGGGGACAAAACCCTTAATAAACGTCTACCTTTACTTTTTGAAAATTTGCCAGCGGAGATTAGACATGAACGCGACAAATTATTGTTCAAATACCAATGAAAAAAAAAAATTTAAGTATAAGTTAAATGTTGCTACTTGTAACATAAAACACAGTACACACATAACACAGTATATCAGTGTACACAGTATGGTCTTAATTAATACCGAGACGCAACAGATTCCACAGTGAAACCGAATATTCGGTTTTGTGAGGCTATGTATTACTCATTATATTAACAGCTTGTATAAGTAATAAAATGAATAAATACAAACCACCAAATATGACGAGTAGAGGAGCAAAATTGCTGATTCATGCAATCACTTAAATGTTTTTTTAATTCATCATCATCATATCAGCCCACAGACGTCCACTGCTGAACATAGGCCTCCTCTAATGATCGCCTTATTGAGCTCCAGCTCATTATCAGCTTATTGTGCTCCAGCCGCCTGCATTCACCGATTGCTCATCATTAGCCAGGCATCTTGGAGATCATAGTAGATGTTGGTTTCGTTTACATTATACCGCTGCTGCCCAGTATTCTGGTGCATCCCTCTCAACTAGTTCTCACAGCACCCACGAGAAGAGATAGAGTAGTGCTATTATTATGCCGGCGCCACACATCATCATCACCAGCCTGTGAATGTCCACCGTTGGACACGGACTCCTCCTTAAAAAGGAGAGATTTGCCATAATCTCCATGCTTGGCAGGCGTTTTGAAGATCACAGTAGATTTTGATTGAATAATAAGATAACTCTGCTGCCCCTTATCCTGATATATCCCTTGGCTGGTTACATCTGACAGCAACCACGGGAAGAAATGGAATGACGCTATTAATAAGCCGGCGTCACCCAGCACGCTACAAACCATTATGCCTGTACCAAATAATCAACTCGTTTCAAATAGTTCAAGTATATGAGATTAACCTATGAAAGTATATGAGAACATTTGTAAATGTGGATGACGCGAAAGCGGTGTGTCAGTTTTTTAGTATGTGTCGTGTAATTTCTGGTTACACCCATGTGATATGGGCGTGAGTCATATACTCATGAGTCATGTGTAATGAAGTCTTTCCATAAACAGTCTGAAAGTGGAAAAAATAACTAAGAACTTATAAGAATACCTTTATTGGAGTTCGTTCTAAGTCTGCCATTTTGTAATTTTTTTTGCCATTTTGCCATTCTACTACTTTGTCACGTCCAAAGTCTCGGTTATTGCAGGGATGAGACTATGAGACTGTCATTTGACATAATTTACATAAGTTCTCATAACTTAATTACGACCAGTATCATGAAGTATAGCGATATGATAATGTTTATCCTATGATGACGTTGATAATGATGTCATCAGTTGTGGGGTCGAAGCGTGGCAGGAGTGGCAGTATCGTAAAAGGGTAGTTCTTCCGACTAGATGGCTGTTATGTTTGGTGGGGGCTGCCACTGCTTCAATGTCGAGATATTGTATATGCGCTATCAAACTTCATGCGCGTGATTCAGACTTTTAATTTCATTACTTTAGTGCTGCGCTATCTGTTGAGGATCCGTGGTACTACGTAGTAAATGAAGTAGGTCGCCACGCCACGTGGATAAACTAAGCGTGGGTACTGTGGGAACTATATATCCTTTCTGAACTACAGAAAAGCCACTGCAACACAGTTATGAAAGGCATGTAACAACAGGCATATTTATCGAATTTCTTTTTCAGTGGTGATGGTAAAGAAGTAGGCAGCTTCGTGCTCTCGACGGGTCGAGGTCCTGGCCTCATAAAGTACGAGATCTCGCTGCCTCCGCCTACATCCGTCGTCCAAGTGCAACAGTTAGACTGAGTAAAAAGAGAACCAGACGAACCGATGGTCGTTTGGCATAAAAAGTGAACAGTGAATTAAATATGGTGATTAGTGGTGTTGAGTATGCACACGTGATCAGTTATCATGGTCTCCGAGGAAAGAACATTTATTTATTTAAATGGTTAGTGACCAAGCCACTGTTCTTGACATTTTAAGAGTCGTTTAACCCATTCGAGATGGCGATTTATTTTCGGACACGGTTCCCAGGAGAGAAATTTCTTCTTTTTTCTTTATATTGTTCATTTTTAATGAAAAAATCTTATTTATTGTGGATATTACCCAATTCGTAAGTGAATTCGCAAAAATAAGATGGTTGCGCATTATTATTCCACACAGGGTGTGCTACCGATCTTATAGACTCAGAAATCAATGTCTCGAGTGGATTAAATTACCCAAAGGCCTATAGGTTGGCTTTAGCAAATGGTATGCACTATAGTTTGACGGATGCCGCTGTACCGCGTCTTAGCGCATGCGCGGCGAGGTGGGGACTGAGAAGGAAAGAGAGCGATGACGGCAGACTGACAAAACGGAACGACTATTAGTCCCCCCCCCCCCCACCTCGCTTCTTGCATGCCTAAGGTGCGGTATAGCGGCATCGGTCAAGGTATATTAATATTCTTATGAATACCATTACTAGTCCTGCCATTTATTGCTAAGACTAGATCCTCATCTAAAAAATTATAGAAACATAAGTGATGTCTCTGTTGTCTCATTCATTGTTAGCCAAGGTGCACTGTAAATGAGGTTAGCTTGGGCCTCAAAATAATAATTGGAGCGCCTCCTAACTCTATTGCTTCTTCTAATAAAATAAATAAAATAATATACAATATAATCTAATTTGAAACAGTTACATTGATAAGTGAATTACGAAGAAATATACTCTTACAATATGATGAAGTAAATAATATCTGTGATCAATTTATGTAAAAATAAAAAGCAATATTGTTGCCTTTTATATATACCTCATTTAAAGCATGCTTTCCAGTTGACAAAATGCTGTAGTAAGTGTTGTTTACTGTAGTAAGCAATTTCTTATATAAGTACTCAAATGAATTCCAAAAACAGTATGCTTGTTACAAGTTAGGCTAGAATTTTTTGAATTTTTAGCTTCATACTGAAGTCGATTCGTCTAGTGAGAATAAAGCCTAGTTCGGATTAGGCTAGTAATTTAGTTGACTGGTGCGTAATTATATATATATATATACATACACTCACGCCGGTATCCCATAAGGGTAGGCAGAGACCACAGTTTGTCACATACTACGATCCTGATACACCTCACACATCCACATCCATACATCTTTTCATACACTTTCGTCGTTTAAGGGTGCTATGAACTTGGCCTTTTTGGAACAAGTTGTTGATATGGTTAAAGTAAGTTTTTTCCTGGGCGCCCTCTTCCGACACTTCCACTCATATATTCTCGGTATATTCGTTTCGTCAATGGGATCTCATTCATTCATTCTTTCTAAATGACCAAACGATTGGAGCATTCTTTTCTCGATCCTTGTCACCACATCATACTTCAACTTGCACCGAACCCTTATCACGCTATTCCTCAATCGATCACTCAGGGTGACTCCACAGATACTTCGCAGGGAACGCATTTCCACTGCATTCACGCGACTTTCGTTCTTCTTTTGCCATACCCACGATTC
>WUAW01009529.1:4641-15926 GCA_017165845.1 Thaumetopoea pityocampa
CCAGCACTTTAAGACCCCAATATCCATCGGTCCTGCGAGATATGTACCCCGCCCACTGCCATTTCAGTTTTGCAATCCTTTGAGCTACGTCAGCGACTGTAGTTCTCCTGTGGATTATCTCATTACGGATTCTATCTCGCAAGGAAATTCCGAGCATAACTCTTTCCATTGCTCGCTATGTACCCTCGAGCTTCCTTCTGAGGCCCATAGTCAGCGACCATGTTTCAGATCCATAGGTCATCACTAGTAACACGTACTGTTAAGACATTGCGGTATTTTTAACGAGATGTCACGTAATTTCCCGAACGTCACCGAGCCAGCCGAGTTGAATTCGACAACTGACCTCTTTCTCGAAGTTAGATTTACCTACCTGGTCGACGTGTCCGAGATATAGATATTCCGATACAACTTCTAGAATAGAACCCTCTAGGATTATTGGGTGAAGAGGATATATGGTGGTGATTTAGTATATAAACAAAAACTCCACTTTTAGATTCACACTTATTGATGTGTGAATCTATTAATCGTTTTAAATTAACAAGAATTCCTCTGTCTCCCTTTCACCATAGGACTACTAGGCGCACGGCGGGCTATTACGCCTACCTCGCCTAGCCCTACCACCCATATGAAGCAATTTGCATCTACATTCATAACACTTGCAGCCAAAGACTGGAATACCTTCCTGAGTCAATATTTTCGACAGATTATAATGTAGATGTCTTTAAGATAAGAGTGAATAGGTTTTTATTATGATAGTACATTTTACCAACCTAGGTTACATCGCTACTTACCATAAGGTGAGATTGTAGTCAAGTATTAGCTTAAATATGATAAAAAAATCTAGTTTTTCAGTGTAACAATTCACAAAATATTAAATTAATCTTCTGAGATAACAACGGCTCACATAGTCACGGTTAAATTTCATACAAAAGCCGAAAATTTTCACTCTGATGCTCTGCTCGGAGGCGTATGTCCAACAGTAGACAGATGTCTTCGGATTGATCATAATGACGATGATAAAGTAAATTCTCGCGAAAGTTGTAATTAACCATAACAATATTATGACACAGATAACCACACAGTATGACTCCAACACCCCAAATATACGTATACTCGTAAGTTAGTCAATAATTAACGCGACCGCATAACGGCGCGTTGCATGCCCAAATAACCGCGCTCGCTAATTAGACGCAACTGCACCGAACACATCGCTGATAACACCACCGCTAATTACTCGCGTCGATAGCGACCAGGTTCCGCGTGGGTTTCGGTGGTCATCTTCAGTTCATCAACATCTGTCGCTTCATTCTTCATCATCAACATATATCGCAATCCATTGTCAAACAAATCGCTTTTTAAAACCCAAATTAAACATTCACCATGGGACAACCAAAATCTCTCGTAAAATGATTTTATAACTTACTTTTAAGAACATTATGTCCTTATAACACATTAAATTTTGGTAAGTATACCTAGTTCTTTTAAATACGCAGTTATAACCAAGTAGTACGTATTTTGTCATTAAAAAGTTTTTTATCATCGTATATAAAATATTAAAAAGTACACTCACGCCGATATCCCACAAGGGTAGGCAGAGACCATAGTACATACATACATATAGTCACGCCTCTTTCCTACTGGGGTAGGCAGAGACCACTTCTTTCCACCTGCTACGACCATTTGTTATAGCAAAGTGGCTATCGGCAGCCCACATTCCGCCCCCGCGGGCTACGAGACGTGTCGGGTGGCGAACCACGACGCCGCTGTTTTATAAAGTTCAAAAGTGTTAATGTTCCTCATTGCGTTGCCACGACTTAGGGGAGAAGAAAGGAAAGAGGATGAGCTAGGAAAGGTGTATTGAGCAGGGAATATGTAATTTAGGAAAAGGACTATAGGGTATAGGATACTACTATATCGGAAGGAATAAGAAGAGACAATAATAGCCCAGGGGGCCGGGGTCTCTTACCCGTATACTGAAGTCTATTTGCTCGACAGGCTAAATGACTAAATATTCCCTGACCTAAATATTAAAACATGATTTTATATATCATATCATCCAATAGACATCCACCGCTGGATAAAGGTCTTCTATAATAATCATCCTACTGAGGGACTACGAGCCTCCTGCGTCCACCAATAGCCACAGTCAGGGATTGACCCATACCACGCATTCCGGCTAGGCGTCGCCACTGCAATATTTAGGATTCCAACGTCCATTAGTTCCTATTAGTTCTGCGAGCTACTCACTGCTACTTTAACTTTGCAATGTTTTAAACTACACCAGTGACGCTGGTTCTCCTACAGAGTACCTCTTTGTAGATTTTATCTCACAGAAAAATCCCCAACCAACTTTTTCCATTGCTTACTGGGTAACCTTGGGCTTTCTTATGAGATCCATTATCAGTAGCCATGTCTCGGTTTCTTAGGATATAACTGCTCGTCGATACCTATACGGATAATAGTAGGGTACGCATTTTCTCGTGAATTGAATTTAATAATATATAAAATGATCACATATTTCTCACAACCAAATACAATAAAAAAACGTGGGCTGAGTTAACAAAATAGGTTGTAGAAAGATTAAGTTTAATATAAACATAACTAGGTCACCAGGTCTCTACATTCTACTCACATTGATGTCTTATCGCGCCTTGGGACCACTTATTGAAACACGGTGAAATTCCATCATTGTATAGCACAATGCTGTATATGTTTTGTCTAAAAATATATCACAACGCAATAGACTCACGTAAGTAAAGAGCGAAAATTATGCGCACAGTAACTTCAATACACACTATTAGAGTCCTGCGCAACGCAATTAGTATACAAATATATTAGAATTTATTTCATTGTAATAGTAATAAATTGTAAATTACCTTTTATTGCATTTCAGTGGTAATAGTGGCGTGAACGATATATTTAAATAGAATTATATAACAGTTTAAAAACACTTTTTAATACATATGGGTATAAGTTGGCCTTTTTAATTAATCTTCAAAAATGTTATACGACATACTATCGCTGTTTAACAAACCTTTATACAATATTTAAAGATTATTTTTTACTATTTATAACATATAAAGGCGTTATTTTTGGTGTTTTGTGTATTAAACAACTTTTTTATTTTTATTTTTTTACCAACGTTATCGTCAGATGGATGTGGATGAAATTTAATTAAAAGATACCATTACAAATGTAATATACAAATCAACTAAATAAAATGGTGTAAAGAAAGGATTAAAACCACGTCTGCTTTGTTAACTAATTTATTTCAATAATGAATTACTGTGTAGCGGGTGGTACATTATGCGGCACCGCTTTGTAATTACTAACTGAACATTCATTTTATAGCAGCCGTACGTACACTCTAGAACCAGTAGTACCGCTACACTCCAACATGTACTCCTTGTGTGATATAATTACAAATTAATTGTACAATAATGACTCCTCGTGCCCAATTAGCGAAGAACGCACCGGGATGCCAGAGAGTTATTGTACTCTGTGGATTTGTACTTCGTTCCGATGCGAAGAAATAAAGTTTGAATCGAGGCGTATACCATTTTTTTTATAATCTAAAAATTTAAATGTGCTAATATTTTCAAGATTCAAGTATTTAAACCTACCCTACCCGAATATGTAATATAAAGCAGTGATAGCTTAGAGTTATGATCATGCATGCCAAATTTTAGATCTCGAGTTCGTAGCGTTCGTACCTCTGACTTTTCGAAATCGTGTGCGTATATTAATTATCAAACGGTGAAGGAAAACGTCGTGAGAAAACCTACACAGCTGATAGTTTTTTCTCGATGACTAGCGAAGTCTGCCAATCCACATTGGGCTACCGTAGCGGATTAAACCTAACCTTTCACATTCTGAGAGGAGACTCTTGCCCTACAGTGGAACCGTAGATGTTAATTGCAGTGTGAGACTACAGAGACGCAACTAATGCAAGTTCACACTCTCGTGTTTGTTCTTTTTCGGGAACTCTTAACGATAATGGACCGTAGTTTGCCAACCCGCATTAGGCCAGCATGGCGGGCAATAGCCGAACACCTCTCATGACCTGAGAGGAGACCCGGCCCTGTAGGGGAACACTAGATGGGTTGATAATGAAGATGATGAATGAACAGTAGCTATTATAATCCAGGTGAAAACTTATAAGTTAATCCAATAAAATGAAAATTATACAGAAAATAAACCAGAAACATCAACCAAAACTACAGTGTGTTAAATTTTATTTCTGTCGGGTTTTAAATTATTGTGCCAGGATACTTGACGTGAATCTGAGACCGTTTTCACGGTTACTAAATCGGTTACTTCTTCATGTTGCTCATAACGGCAAAGGCTTTATATGACCAGTTGATAAGCTGAAATGAAAATTAAAATTTTTAATATTAATATATACATTATAAATACTATATGATTAATAGATATTTATCATTTATCAGTACGAATACGTATACGTATTNATAAACCAGAAACATCAACCAAAACTACAGTGTGTTAAATTTTATTTCTGTCGGGTTTTAAATTATTGTGCAAGGATACTTGACGTGAATCTGAGACCGTTTTCACGGTTACTAAATCGGTTACTTCTTCATGTTGCTCATAACGGCAAAGGCTTTATATGACCAGTTGATAAGCTGAAATGAAAATTAAAATTTTTAATATTAATATATACATTATAAATACTATATGATTAATAGATATTTATCATTTATCAGTACGAATACGTATACGTATCACCGATACGAATACGAAATACGTATTTACCTGCTAATCGCTGCTAGTAAAATAGACCCAGAGACGGGATCAATTTCAACCTTGTGGAGTTGTGAGTGCTTAAGATGATCGCGAACGATCGCGAACCAAGACCTATCTTGACCTGTGACCAAGGATGTACGTCCTTGGTCAGCATGTGGCCCTATTTTTCTGGCTGTAGAAACGATAACATCACAAATTAGATACGATCCCGTATCCTCGTAGAAATGCGAATGTAATTTTGTCTATCTGTTACCTTTTCACGCTAAACTAGTATTGATGAATTTTGATACAGAGATGGCTTGCTTCCTAGAGATGAACATAAGGTAGGATAATTTAAATCTCGGAAAACAGAAGGTTCCTGCGGGATTTTAAAAACCCGAAATCTACGCGGAGTCGCGAAAATTCATCAGTAATTTATATTCTTGGAATTTATATGTTTATTTATATTACTTTATTATTTACTAGTGTATATTCGATCCCACTACAACGACACGGACCTCCCATAATCAAGAAAGGGACTAGGTCGTAGTCTACCACGCTGGCCTGGTGCGAGTTGGCAGACTGTACACACCTATGTGGGCATGCAAGCTTACTCTCGAAGTTTTCCTTCTTCGTTTTAAGGACATATCAATGCCTACAATGTAGACCGTAGATAAGGTTGAAATAACCGAGTGGTAAGGAACCGGGTTCGAACCTACTACACTTCGATCGCGAGACGTGTCTAGTACCACTTGACCACCAATGTACTAGTTACAAATAAATATACACAACAAACTACACAGTTTGTGTAATGGGCATTTTTGTTAATTTAATAATTTTCAATCAACTTTTTTTTATATACAGTTAGATAAATACGTATTGTACTGGTCACTCTAGATAGGTAAATATTGAAATATTGAATCTATCTAGTATAGATAATAAAACTGTCATCAGCCCTAGTCCATATTCGTCCCCACTACAGAGGCACGGACCTCCCCTGATCAGGAGGGGAATCAGGCCGTAGTCTACCGCACTGGGTTGGTTGGACTTCACACACCCATGCGAGCAGGTATCCTCACGAAATTTTCTTCTCCGTTAAGTACATTGATGTCTACCATGTAGTCCGTACACGAATTATAAATAGTAACTCAGTGGTACGGGATCGGGATCGAACCCACGCCCTTCGATCATAAGCCGTGTCTAACTCCATTATATCACCGATGTACGCCTACACCACCGATGTACTCAATATAAATATACAAATAAAACTGCAACTTAGTCAAATCTGTACATTGAATATTTTTTCGAAAATTTTAATTGAGATATCGTTAATATCTTCTTCCTTGTCGATATAGAGATCAAAACAATTATTTTTTTATTTTTTTTGCCTGTCTTTCTACCTGTCCTTTTGAAATAAGATTACTCAAAAACTACTGGATTGAATTAGACAAGGTTTTTGCTCATTTATTTCTTATATTCGCATCGTTTAAAAGAAAGAGAAGTTTAATATAACATTTTTTTTATTATATTTAGGAACCCAAGGTGGTAAATATTCTACGCGAGCAGAGCCGCAGGCAACAACTAGTATGAAAGATAAACAGACATTCAACAATAAATACTTGTAACGAAACCACCAATTTAGCTTACTGTTATTGTTATACTAATACAGAATACATAATAACACCAAGTAGGTGGTGTATGCATTAAAATAAATCATCGTAGATGCAACAAGTTGAGATGAGGCCTTGATAAGGCGTATACAACAAGATGAGATGAGGCCTTGATAATGCGTATACAAGATGAGATGAGGCCTTGATAATGCGTATACAAGCTGAGATGAGGCCTTGATAATGCATATACAAGCTGAGATGAGGCCTTGATAATGCGTATACAAGCTGAGATGGGGCCTTGTCGGACAGGCACTAATAAAATAATTAGGATAATGCGATAGCGAACTAATCTACTGTGCGTTTTTTTTGTGTTGTATATTTTATTTGCTTTCTTCTTTTGTTAACACTATATGTTGTGCTTGTCCTGAATGTTTTCTTTCTTTCTTTGTACAAATAAGATTCTGTGTTTACTGTTTATTNCTTGTCGGACAGGCACTAATAAAATAATTAGGATAATGCGATAGCGAACTAATCTACTGTGCGTTTTTTTTTGTGTTGTATATTTTATTTGCTTTCTTCTTTTGTTAACACTATATGTTGTGCTTGTCCTGAATGTTTTCTTTCTTTCTTTGTACAAATAAGATTCTGTGTTTACTGTTTATCATTCGTTATAAATATGTCGTTTATATAGTACAAACACACCCAGCAATATAAATCAATCTCGCAAATTCATTAGCAACAAACCGTTTCTGATTAATCTTGCTAGTTAAAACGTTGAGAACCCGAATATAACTTAATTTGAGATTCTAAGATTTCAACGATATAACTAAGTAATGGTCCCCATTAGTTTGTCCTAAAATACTCGTAAATCCTTAATCTTAAGTGGTTTATAAGCTAGATTAAAATAATTGCACAATCAATTTGATTAAGGTATCCCGTGAAAAAATAATTGCACTCTCCACACTTGAGTATTTCTAATGAATAATATATATGAACTTATGAATGTAAAAAGTAACTTTTTTGACCACGCAATATATACTCATATACTGTCTACATAATGTTGAAACGGAGAAAAAAAACTTCGTGTAAAAACCTGCGTGCCCACATGGGTGTATGGTCTACCAACCCACACTACTACAACGTGGTAGGCTATGGCTTAGGCCATAGCCTACCACGTTGTAGTGTTGTGGGTTGTAGTAGTCCTACCCCCCTGTTTAGATAGGTCCGCGCTCCTGCATGGGACACGAATATGGACTTGGAATTATGATAATGAAGATTTATATATTTCTTTAGTCGAGTTACGACACATCTGCAGTAAAATTCTAGCCGAATATGACTATGCTCTCCTCTCTCTCTTTTTCTCTCTCTACTCTATCAAAAGGATTACCGACGTTAGCCCGAACGCTATTTCTCTTTCTAGCCATGTAAAGATTAAAACAGCACTCGTACAGGATCACTTAGATTTCCGTCTCTCTATCCGTGTTTTATGCATATTTTTTCTCATACATCTTTACTTCTGAAATCGAATCCGTCGATGTTTGTCTGTTTGTTTGTTTCTTCGGGCTTCATGCNCGTACAGGATCACTTAGATTTCCGTCTCTCTATCCGTGTTTTATGCATATTTTTTCTCATACATCTTTACTATTATAAAATTGTTAAATGTCAAATTTTCAAAAATCAAAGATATTTAATAGCCAACTACCCAGATCGACTAATTAATTAGTCGACACATTAATTAGTCGACTAATTAATTAGTCGACGGATTCGATTTCAGAAGCCCTTAAGGGCTTCTGAAATCGAATCCGTCGATGTTTGTCTGTTTGTTTGTTTCTTCGGGCTTCATGTAAACACCAACGAGTAGACTTTATAAACTATTACAGTCTTAAAGGTACTATTCCGACTTAAATAATGCGGCATGTTTCATCAAAATCGGTCCAGTAAAACTGAACATACAGCTTGATCCCGTTTTAGTAGCCGCCGCTAAGGTACGCGAGGTCAAGTAAAAGTGGCAAATGCTGTTTTTTAGATAAATCTATGATTATGTCGGGATTTCCCATGTTGTGGAAAACCGACATTCACGCGGGCGGAGCCGCGAGGAAAAGCAAGTACATATATTTAAGAAAGGAAAATACCGCGCGGTCGATCGCCTACCCGTTGGTCAGATCTTATAAAGGCGCTCACTGGCCTGCCAATATCTAAAGCTATTAAAACTGCCGAGGACAGAAATACATGGAAAAACATAGTGCATCGAGTGACGAGCAGTTCAGGCTAGAGACGACCTTCAGCAATGAAGATGCCGACTAAGAAGAAGAAGAATTGATATAATTAACAATTAACTAAAGACTATATTTAGTACTTAATATTATAATTAATTGAATTCTTACAACAGTGTATGTGTCAAGGGAAAGAGTAAATATCTTCCCAGCTGTAACTGTCATCGGTCGTTTACATCTCTCCAGGAAGATTATAACATACTTATTAGTATGAGGACTATTGTTCAGCCATGGTCCTTCGTAGGCTGCTTTCCGCAGACCTGCACTCTGAAATAAAATATCAAAATTGTTCAGATTATTTAGAAGACTCAAAGCACTAAACTATTTATATGATAGAAATACTTATTATAAGAAAATACTAACGTCCCAATGATTTAAGTGGAATTAATGACTATTGAGAGATTATGATAAATCGCTCCTATTTAAGGGGGAAGGCCCTGTCCAGCAGTGGACTTCCAGGGGCTGATGATGATGAATGACTATTGACTTGAACTTCTGGACGCCCTTTCGATCGAGAGTGGGCGCACCTTTTGTCGGTGATTTGTTATATTACTAAATTACTTGATCTAGACTATTAGTTTTAATTTAATGGTCTTAAATAAATAAAACTTTTATTGTCTTCATAAACAATGATAAAGAAATTCTGTGGTACTACAAGTCTCTAGAGCGTACTGGTTTCTAATAAGGTAGCTTTATTTTTGGTAATAAACTAATTACTCATAAGCTTTTAATTAATTATGATCGCAGGCAATTAATGCATACTGACAGCTTACAGCTGATATAGACTGATATTAATGAAAATGATATAATTAGTGCATATTTATTAATTTTAAATGGAAATGAATTCTATTAACTAATACCACAACTTTGAAGAACACGACATCATTTTGATATCGGTAAAAATACCTGTAGGATCAACTTTACCTTCCCAATCAACTCGTCGCCGAACCAACACAATATGAATACTTCAATCAGCATGCATGTTAAATAAATTACCATCCACAACATCTGCATTGGATGACTGACAGGGTTCTCGATCTGTGGCAAAGACCAACTAACTATATGGCATGTCGAGAATAAAACTGACCTAACTAAAAATTATCACTTTTTCTAAAACGAAGAAAATAAAAGATGAATCGTCACACTCGAGGGAGGATTTCCCACGGGTTTCATCATCAGCTTCATCACCAGCCCGTGAAAGACCACTGCTGGCCATGGATCTTCTCCTTAGAAAGGAGGGATTTGCGATAATCTCCACTCTTGGTAGGCTTGAAGATAGCAGTCGATTTTTATTGAAAAACAGAATAAAGTTGCTGCCCATTATCCAAGTACATTCCTTAGCTGCTTTTCATAGCATCCACGGGAAAATATAGAATGACGTTGTTATTGTGCCGGCGTCACACAGCAAAAAAAAACTGAGAGTGTAGGTAATACTCTTTTTTTCGGTAATACCAGCTGTAAACTTATACAGACGCACGAATTAAATTTCAGGAGATTTCTATCAAACCTATTCTATTCTACCAAACCTATTTTATTCTACCAAAAACCGATTTCCGTCATTTATAAATAAAAAAATAATAAAGTATTTCGATACGTACCGATAGAAACTGTATACCGATCAAACATAAAACCGTAACGCTTAACATAAACTGTAGCGCCGACGCCAGACTGAAAGCGCTCTCAATCATCGACACGTACCTGAAAATTCAATTTGACTACATTTTGACATACTCACGGAATATTGGGGAACAAATTTTCAATGTTAACGGATCTACATATTGAGTACTATATAATCTACGTGCTGATAATTGACGACTAATAATTATTGACGATTAATAATTATTGACGACTAATAATTATTGACGATTAATAATTATTGACGACTAATAATTATTGACGAGTAATAATTATTGACGACTAATAATTGGCATAATGGCAGCGATCCTGCTTTCTGTGCCAATAAGTCCCGTGTTCGAAACTCAATACGGTCAAACTGTGTGATCACAAATGTTTGTATCCGAATCATGGACTTATTTATCTATATATGTATAAGTACTTATCTATATAAGTATGTATATCGTTGGCTACTGCCTACAAGATACAGAGAATCCTAGATTCGGACTAGATCAAAATGTGGGAGTGTCCAAAATATTATTATTAGACTTTAGATATGCACAGCTGGCTAAATCCTCCCCACAGAGAGTCACAATTTACCCTCAAATCTCTAGGTCGTTCTAGAGACTAAAATTGGTCTAATAATATTATACATACATACACTCACGTCGATATCCCATAAGGGTAGGCAGAGACCATAGTACATACTACATACATACATACAGTCACTCCTCTTTCCCATTGGGGTAGGCAGAGACCACTTCCTTCCGATGATACGATCGTTTGATGTTGCAAAGTGGCTATCCGCAGCCCACATTTCGCCTCCGCAGACAACGAGACGTGTCGGGTGGCGAACCACGACGCCGCCATTTTATAAGGTTCAAAAGTA
Source organism: Thaumetopoea pityocampa (assembly GCA_017165845.1). Classification (NCBI taxonomy): domain Eukaryota; kingdom Metazoa; phylum Arthropoda; class Insecta; order Lepidoptera; family Notodontidae; genus Thaumetopoea; species Thaumetopoea pityocampa. Next base: position 15,771 of record WUAW01009529.1, read on the forward strand.
TTAAAGTTACTCATTACATTCCCACGGCGTAATGGAGAGGAAAGTAAAGAGGATGGGGTGGGAAAGGTGTATTGAGAAAGGAATATGGAATTTAGGTGAAGGACTATAGGATATAGGATACTACTATCTCCGAAGGAGAAGGAAGAGACAGTAGTG
>WUAW01009537.1:19453-30427 GCA_017165845.1 Thaumetopoea pityocampa
CTTTCAATTTCAGTATTTGTAATCTACTCACAATAGATACTCACGTTCTACAAATAATTTTCTCTTTCGGTGTCCCTCGAATAGATCTGGTTTAATCTACTCCTCTTATCCGATATAATCTGGCCTACTTTGGAATTCACTACCACTTGCAGTCAGGAAGTGTATCACGCGTTATTCATTTAAAATGAAAGGTCGTGAATTTCTTCAATGTAAATTGGCAAAATCATCTCAATAAATTCGGAGTTATTATAATTGTATTTTATGTAGTTGTATTTGTGTATTCATGTATTATATTATACTTTTATTGTATTAGTCTATTTTGTATCCTATCTTATGTATTTGTTTATAACATTTATTTGTGTATTATATAAGCTTTAGGTAAGCTTGTGTTTCGTAATCCTTTATTTTCCATCGGATACTTTACTGCTGTGTGGCGCCGGCATAATAATAGCGTCACTCCATCTGTTCCGGTGGATGCTGCGAGATCCAGCTAAGAGATGTACCAGGATTATGGGCAGCAGCGTTATCCTGTTATTCAATCAAAATCTACAATGATTGCCAAGACGGTTGCCAAGCGTGGCGACTATGGCATATCTCTTATTTTTAAGGAGGAGGCCCATGTTCTGAAGGGCTAATGATAATGATGATGAATCACCCTGCACAGTGCAATACACTTACGTAGATATTGATAGATACGTCGTCCGCATTCCGCTCATCTTGAGGACGGTTCCACGTAGGTAATCATGCCAATTAGCGCTGTCATCGACTGGCGTGTCAGCTGTTCGCACTCCGGACATTCCGACACACAATAAGTTTATTTATAGACACGTTGTTAATTACTACAATCTTAGCGTTTAATTGGACAGATGGCGTTCGCGAGAGAAGTTAAACAGAACTGCAACTGGGTCATACATCCTCCGAATTCACGCAGTTATGATTGTAGATTAGATAAACTTTATTTAATACTTCTTTGATCTATATAAACAGGTCGAATCAAAGTGTAGGAAATGTGTTAGTAGTATTTTTATTAGTGGCCTTTAAATTTATAGCCTGTAGGTATGCGCCCACGCAGTCTCACAATAAAATGGCCACCACACGCCGACCGACCGTTGGAATATAAAGACGTTTATTCAAAGGCCTATTTAACGTTGATGTTTCGTTTCTTGTTTGCTAGTTATAAATGAAACATAGTTTGTCTGTTAACGATCCTTTAGCGGTTGGGATAATAAAATACTGTGCAAGTTAGAACTAATAGGGTGGATGACTGAATATATATAATATATATTGAATATAATAGGTATATGTATATTGACGACTGATTGATTCAGCGGTAGTGACTTTCTGTGCCAATTGGTCCTGGGGTCGAATCCCGATTGGGACAAACTTAGTGTTATCAGCATATATATAAATAACGGGCATGGCCTAATAGGTACCTATTAGGCCATGCCCGTCAAATAACAATTTTAACAATTGACCATCCAATAGTTTTCTGTCTGGAAAGGATCATTTCTAATTATAATGCCGCCCATGCTATCATTTTTGTGTTTGTTTCCCTTTCTTTTATATATTTATAAGTATCTTGATCTATCAAGACTGTTATTTATTTTCTATGGATTGAATGTTTTGGCATCGCGACAAAAATACGGTTTGAAATGATCTTCATATAAGAAAAAAAGTCTTTAATAATAAATTCAATTTTATAATGGGAATTTCGATTAAAGAACATTTTGTTATTATAAAATTTTCAGTAATTATCCATATTGAAAATGTTCTATAAAGCTTTATTTGCTTACTAAATTTGTTTATATAAACTTCTTACTCAATGTGTAAAGGCAAACTTAATATCTGAGGTATTCTCAGCCAGTCCACATAAAATTTAGGTCATAGTGATGAGACGTCATGGCGTTAAACTAGTGTTTATTTATTCTATAAAATAAAAATTCACCAGGCGAGCGGATACGTATTGATTACAACCTTGATCTGTTATTAATTTTACGCTTATTTTCACCTCGCCCTTGACGCTGATTCATGCGTCTGCGCAGTTATTAATTCACTCTCACATCACAAAGGTAAAAGCGACCACTTTATAAATAGTACTTATGAAGCTAAAACTTCAACCTCTAATAAGTATTGCTAGATTAATAAATTAACAATACATATATAATTTTGTTACAGGTAATATATAGCTAACGTCTTTTTATAAGAGCGGAGAACGATAAACGACACCAAGAGGTTTTTTTTTATTTCATTACTGGAGCCATATCACGTTTTGTTAATTTATTTGAGTTAGGAAATTATGACAAACATTCCCTTGTCCCGTGTCTCAGATATCGCGGGACGGGTGCCGGGGAGCGAGCGGCCCGACCGGAATGCGGTCTACCTGCGCGGGACCACCGCTAATCAATTTAGCTTTTATTATCGTACCAATAACGCNTCTCTAATAAGTATTGCTAGATTAATAAATTAACAATACATATATAATTTTGTTACAGGTAATATATAGCTAACGTCTTTTTATAAGAGCGGAGAACGATAAACGACACCAAGAGGTTTTTTTTATTTCATTACTGGAGCCATATCACGTTTTGTTAATTTATTTGAGTTAGGAAATTATGACAAACATTCCCTTGTCCCGTGTCTCAGATATCGCGGGACGGGTGCCGGGGAGCGAGCGGCCTGACCGGAATGCGGTCTACCTGCGCGGGACCACCGCTAATCAATTTAGCTTTTATTATCGTACCAATAACGCTTCATTACAACTCCTAGATTTATGTACGCGCTGTTTGCCTTGCTCTTGAACGTATTTGTTGCCGGAACGTGTACTGCGGTGCGGACAGTACTTTGGAAACTTGCCTAGAATATTTTTTAACGGTCGTCTTACGTTGGTAATGTTCTGTCCCGTTCGTTAAAGTAAAAGAGAAAAATCTAGCGCATAGAAACGGTGAAATGGTATAGGCATGAGAACTTTTATTCTAATGCCAATGACATAATCAATAGACTATATTATTTAGTGAGTATGCACACTAATTTGTACTTTTCATTTAATATCCTTCAAACATACTATAAAAAGAGGCCATTTGCCATAATCTCCACGCTTGAAATGCGTCTTGGAGATCGCTATAGTTTTTTTTTTATTGAATAACTAAATAACTCTGCTGCTCATTGTCCTGGTACATCCCTTAAGTGTCTTTTACAGCTTCTACGGGATGTGATAGAAGGAGGCTATTATTATGTCGGCGCCACAGAAGTACATACTCCTGCTAAAAGTCTTATTCTCACAACTACAAATTCCACAGATAGTAAAGGTCAGTGGCAAATTCACAGAACAATAAATGTAAAACAGTATATTATGTCATAAATGTCGAGCCAGGCCTGGCCTTTTTAGGAATCGGGGAAAATCTTATAATTATAGAACTGATATGTGTTCACAGATAACATAATATCTACTATATTTATTATCTGTACCTATGTACAAAAATCAATCGCCGTGCGTTAGTCTCGCAAAAACGCATAAACGGCTCGACCGATTTGAATTTATTTTTCACCTCAATACAAATTTGGTTAAAAAAAAATGAAATTAGGAAAAACCCAAACGAACAGCTGAAAATCTAAGAAATTGTTTTAGGTGGTACGAAGTTCACTGCGTCAACTAGTAATTGAATAAATGAATTGGAGTTTAAATTTGAATTAAGCACAAGTAGATAACCTATAACAGTCGAGTATTATGTTATTGGATTCTAACATTTAAAAACGTAAACCTTTATTAATGTCGGGCATAAAATCGTATGACATTACCCCGGGTCGGGGACCACCTGGCACACGTCAGGGTTGCTTCAAACGTTCATCATTGTTCGTGGACGTGCTATTATCCCGTCCAGTGATATAATAAAAGTTTTAATGCGCCCGTCACAGCGGCGCGGCGTTGAAGCGGACAGAGCTACATGAGGCAATGTGTTACTGTCATAATGCCATATTAAGTAGAAACGGATTATTTTATTTGATTTAGAGATGAGACAAAATAATATAAAATAAAATACGCAATGAGAAATTCTGCAGGAGAACCAGCCACTAATGTGGCCCAAAGGATTGCAAGACTGAAGTGTCAATGGGCGAGGCACATAGTTCGCAGTGCGCGGATGGACATTGGATCATATAACGAAGTGGCGACCTCGAACAGAAAAGCCTGGTATAGGTTGGTACTCACTGGGTGGACTCAATGATCTAATTAAGGTGGCGAACAATCGATGTATCCAGCGGCTATGGACCGCTCGCTGTGGCGATTATTGCAGGACTATGTCTAGCTGTGGATATCTAGGCGCTGATAGAATGAGGATGATGAGAAATAGCGCTGATATAGGAGATGAGTTGAATATTCAGCTAAATGAATCTGTTCATAACATAATAGCGTTTGCTCTGTAGCACCGGTATAGGGTCACTTCATCTCTTCTCGTAGATCCTGTGTGAACCAGAGGGACGACTGGGATTCAATCAACAACTATTGCGATCATCAAGACGCCTGCCAATGTAAATAGTATAAAAGAAGAAATTTTACTTTTAATGTCAATACACACGTCCAAGAGTGGTCTTCCATAGACTGGCAATGAGACAAAAGTTTAATACATTATTATTTTGTGCGCATCCAATCAAATGCGTGTATATACAAATCTAATCACTGCTATGCCTAAGACTAGCACTTTTTTGTGTTTTCTAGAAATTGGTGGTCAATATTGAAAGATTTTAGAATGAGCAGTCCATCGACTCGAGTCCCAATCATTGACTAGATTACAAATATCTTTTATTTATTCGGTAAAAGTACGGCGATTGAACTGAATAAGTGACCGAACAAAGTTATTATGCTGATTATCGAATAATTAATTACCGAATATCCGGCCCATCTCTAATTTGAATTAAATGGTGACGAGTATCATTATGGTGTTTGGAGGTGGTTGTAGTCAGAATCAATGCCGGCCGCATTTGAGCGGATTTCTGGGTTAAGCAAAGACACCGCGGTCAAGTGTTAGATGGATTAACGAATCTAACTAACCTTTTAAGTCTGTTAAACAGAGACTTTTTCTTTTCGATCGATCGAAGGTGGATCAAAGTAGAAGTCAAAAATATGTTATGATTGGTGTCTTAAAAAACGTTAGTAGTCACAAGGATTTTTGATATTGATAGATGACAATTCATCTTAACACGCCCATAATAAATAACAACAGACCTTAACTCGGAGTGATGATGAAAGAAGTTCACTAATGAATTCGAACAATCGGCCCAATACGTACAAAATTATTTAACAACATAAATAATTAATTACTGAATGTCCGGCCCATCACTATCTCTTGTTTAAAATAGACGATGATTATTATTACTATGCCTATTTGGCTATCAAAGATTAGTGGGTAGTTGCCAGAATTTACTTAGTTATATGTAGAAGCGCCACTTCCGGTAAAGGACGACTACAAAATGATATTTAACTTAATCAGATTTATGGCAACTCGAAATGTGGGAAAATATAAGCTGTTTGAAAATAATTTTAGTTCTAATATAGACATTTCCGCGTTTTAATTTGTTCCAAAGTTTTAGAATATCCTTTTAGAGAAGTAAGTATATTATATGATAATGATATTATTACCTTTTATTATTTTATTTATTTATTCAAAAATAGTCCTTTATTTACTTGCAACAATGAACAAGGGTACATATTTATTATCTTATACTTGATGTTACGTGTGACACCTTCCTTGTGGAGTATAATTTCATTGTTATGCTATTATACTAAAACCTTCATTTAAAATAGAATGGTAGTAATTCCGCGGTAACAGAACTTAACTAAATTTAGTATCTCCTCATCTTTTTCTAATATAAAACGCCAAAACGAGATAGCTACTTTTTACTAATTTAATGCTGTCAGTTTGTTAAGATACGTCAAAATTAAGAGATTTAGACATGATCTCGGAACATACCGACTAAAGATACGAATAAAACGCAACATTTTTTGTATCGTTTAACAGAAATGCAGGTTGGTACTTGTTAAAAATGTTTGCTATCTCGTTTTGGTGTTTGGAATTAGAAAAAGATAGGGAGAGTCGAAATTTAGTTTGTGTTACATCAGAATTGATACCAATATAATACTCTTTTATTGCGTATTAGTTTAATACATTTTATGAGAGTATTATATGACAATCACAAGTACGCAAAGTGTATATTAGGTGGTCTTATTGCATTGCACTTTACTTGCACTGTGATTTCTTCCAGACAACATTTGTATGGTCAGGGAGTACTTAGTCTTTTAGCCTGTCCGGCAAATATACTTAAGTATACGGGTAAGCGACCCCGGCCCCGCGAGCTACTACTGTCTTTTCCTTCTACTTCCGAGATAATAGTATCAGTTCTTCACCTAAATTCCATATTCCTTGCTCAATACACCTTTCCCACCTCATCCTCTTTCCTTTCCTCTCCATTAAGCCGTGGGAATGCTATGAGGAACTTTAATACTTTTGAGCCTTATGAAATGGCGGCGTCATGGTTCACCACCCGAGACGTCTCATTGTCTGTGGAGGCGAAATGTGGGCTGCGGATAGCCACATTGCTATATTAAACGATCGTAGCAGGTGGAAGGAAATGGTCTCTGCCTACCCCAATGGAAAAGAGGCGTGACTGTAGTATGTACTATGGTCTCTGCCTACCCTTATGGGATATTGGCGTCAGTGAATAAATGTATATGTTAAAACTATGGAACTCTGTAAAAATCAAAAAAGAATGTGTTTATGTAAGTATATACGTAAGAAGTAAAAATTCTCAAAGGTTCCAATGATGTAAAGTTCGTTTTAACACATTAAGGACCGCTCACGAGTTTCCTCGTGTTGCGCATTCCGTCTGCTACGGATGGATCACGAGAAAAGTCATTATAATTATTAGAAACATTTTTTTTTTCAATAATACCTAGAGTGCACCCTATTATACAATTTCTGAAAGTTTCACAAACATTGCTCCATAAATAACAAAGTTATGATGATTTTAGAACGTATAAGTTTGGCCAAAAACGTGCGGTCCCAGGCGAGTCTTACAGATTTCTTTGTGGTCCGTAATGTGTTAACGAAGTTAGCCTGTAGCACTTCCGGTCGTGTCGCACTGTATCGTAACGCGTAACCGTGACGTTTTAGATTGTATTACCGTAAAACCGTGGTGTCAAAGTATTTATTTACTGGAAAAAAAACAAGGTACTATTTGTTATTCCGAAAGTAGCTACACCATCTCTCAAACCGAGTTACTTTAAATGTGAACTAACTTCCACTGGTATTAGTTAGTATCTACAGAAATGTTGCTACTAAATTAAACATTTTAGTAACGTAAGTATCACTTAGTAATTTCAAACTTCTGTTGCACATTACTAAAAAAAAAATATTCAAGTTTCTCGGTAATATACCCACCCAAGATTACCCGCTAATCATATCGTCTGACTATCATCATATCTTAGTTCATATAATAGGCAGGTTATTCAACACCAACACGGTCTCGACTCGACAAACATACTTATTTGCTTACCTACCACGATGACGAAGCTTCGCGCTTTTCTGAAGCTCGCGTGCGCCTACGCATGCAGTCATTATACCGTATAAGAGTATAAACAATATTTAAACGGATGCAACAGGTTCAGTTAAATTTGTTTTTTAATTATAATTCACATTTTTTAGTTAGTCTGATGTTAACGAAATTATAGCTATGAATTAACAGTTATGAACGGACAGACGGGTCTATTGTTTATGTTCTTTTAATTTGTTTCACCCATAAAACCCAGTACTGGTTACTTAAAAAAAGTATTATATTATATATATCTAAGATAAATAAATATACCAGGATAACTTGGCTGAATTAACAATTTGTTTCAAAATTGTTGTTAACTTCATAGCCTTAACGGCGATAGTGTATGATAATGATAATTCCAGATAAGTGTATCAGGATCGCAGTGGTTAACAAATTTAGATCTCTGCACCTGTGAGATACCAGCGTGAGTGTATCTGTATACGCTTACGAAATACAAGTATTTGTGACATTCAGCAATATAGGCTGTATTGCTCATTATCACAAATACTCGTACTAGGTAAGAATCTGATCACTAAATTAACCATAAAAATGTCTGGAATAGAGATGAGAGTTTGCGATAACATCAAACCGCGCCCAGTGAGCACTAAACTTTTATAATACTCTGTAATGTGTCAAAATTTGTAAATTAATATTCAGTAAAGAGTACCTACTCTATCTAAATATTACTTGCACGCTAATTTACAAATATTGAATAACTTACGACAGTGTACTTATCTTGCGACGTAATTTTATTTATATTGTATTTTGTACAGTAGAATACATATAATATAAACCCATAGGCATTATTTTATTTCTTTCTTAAACACAATTTTAAATTAATTTTAATTAATTTAATCATATTTATATAGTCTTTTTAATTTGAGCTTTTGTACTAAACTATCTGATTATTTATTAGTTAATTTCTTATTAATAACTGGGTTCGCCCACAACTAGTATCTATCTTCATTAATTGTCCAAACTACAATAAAAATCCAAATCAACTACTAATTATCAAATCAAAAGAAGCAATAATTTCATTATGTTGTACTGGATTGATGAGTCTGGTCAAATGCGTAATACGTTCCGCTGCAGGCCGCCCGTCGCGTCCGACTCCAGAACAACGTCCCAATGTCAGTCAATGTCACCCTTCATTCATACGTAGATAACAATCCAAATCACCGACGCATTCAACAAAACAGCATGCCTCTTTAAAAATAGACACTTTCTGCGTTCATAATTAATCTGAATATTTTTAAAGTCATTTTGAAATGCGTGCAGTTTGCTTGCTTTGTTAGCTAGTTTCATAATAGGATAGTTGACTCTATTTTTTAGAATAGTTTTATCAACAACTTATGCTATACAATCTAAAATGAAAAAAAAACATAATGATTATTAAAATAAAAATTATTGCATTGAATTTTTTTATTTTTTATTGAACTAATGTTCAATATTAAGTTGATCGTCAAATTACAAAAAAGGATGTACGTACTGTTTTATGACGTCACCGCCATAATGGTGCGGCCATGGTGAGAGATTGCGAGATGTTCCTACTAAGACCCGCTCTTCCTAATGCCCATCTTTTAAAATATTAATTACTACCTTATATTACCACTAATTCCAGTATTGTTTTCACAGAAACGTTTCGTTTTAATGGCGATTGTTGTCGCATATAAAATAATATTAAAAATTAAACATAAGGAACAATCATATTATTATATTAGCACTCGGATGCCCAATGTTGGACGTAGGTGTCCTTAAATCAATGCCACACACAGCGTCAGTGGACCGCCTGCATCCACCGTTAGCTAATTTATTGTCAGATAATTATTGTCATATGCAATGGATTTTTATACGTTATATATTAGTTTCAATGAATTTATGTATGAAGATAATGAACTCGTTCACTTCCAGACATTCAAATAATTTAAAATTTTGTACACGTATGGGGATAATAGGTACAATGAAGACTAAAAAAATGATTATTATTTAAAAAAGAAACTTAAAATGCTCGCTTTTACAGAAATAGAAACTAGATAATTTTTTTTCTCTTTATTTAAAGGGTTTTATCGCTTAGCGATGATGCCACCCTAACTAGATAATTTTAAATACAAATATAATTTTTTATTTTTTAGTTCATATTTTTATAAAAACGTGTTTTTTTGTAGTTTCTTGACACTCGCTGTTACCAGATTTGGCACTGTCGAGCGCTGTGTGCCATTTTGACTTTTTACATAAGGACGGTTAAATTAAACATAAAAAAATTTTTGCCAATTAAAACCAAACACGATATTCTCGAGTAATAACTAGGTCCGTAGCTTTTACGGAGCCGGCACACACGGGGTGAATTTCATCCCTCCGTATACTCTACGGAGGTGGCAGTGAAAATGTTAAACTACCTATATTTTTATGTATTATTTATTTGATTTCACAATAGCTTAATAATAAACTATGTCTGACCCCAGTCGCGTCGTATATTTTGATTTTACATTACTCTTCGTCAATAATAAAATACACGAGTAGCAATTATTTATTAGAAAATGCGTACCTTGTAATTTATCTAAACACAGGTTTAATTTTATTAGTTAGAAAACAAAATATTTTGCTATACCTAGCGGTGGTGTAGCTCCGGGCGTAAGCTAATTAACCAGTAATAAAGTGAGCTCTTAATAGCCTTTTTAAGCTTACATTTAAAGTAGGCATGCGGAGTATCTATGGATGACTCCATGATCCTTGACCGATAGATTGAGGAATAGCGTGATAAGGGACGCGTGTCAGTTGGTGTATGATGATACTGATCATGTGTAATTATGATGTGGTGACAAGGATCGAGAAAAGAATACTTGAGCATTTTACCATTAACAGTGACAAATTCGCGCTCTATTTATATACTGCAGTGGATTATTCTAGAAGCTTCTATAACATTCTAGAAATGGATCGAAAAAAAGGCGGCCGGTTTATAAGATACCAACCTAATACATATTAGCCTTTCGACAACGTACACTGGTGATGATAAAGAGTAACAATATCAGCCCTCCTAGCCAAGTTGACATTCTACAATCGTTAACACTCATAGAAACGAAAAAAATTGTTGAAATAATATTTCTAATCGATAAATCACCCGTGACTTGTCGATTAGAAATGTCATTGGGCAGTTGTATATGATTTAGTGTGAAGTACATGAATTAATATCTAGTAAATGAAAATGATGAAAACCATTTAATATGAAGTAAATGAAAAAAGTACAACTGGTGGTGTACTGGTTATAGACTCAACTTACGATGGAAAGTTCGCGGATTCAATCCCGGTCCCGTACCACTGCATTATTTTTAATTCATGTACGGTCTACGTTGTAGTCACCAATGTACTTAAGGGAGAAGGAAAACTTCGTGA
>WUAW01009548.1:51809-66697 GCA_017165845.1 Thaumetopoea pityocampa
AAAAAAATCCATATTAAACAAGAAATCATCCAAATTAAACACAAAATATTTTTTTTCTTTTTTGCAATTACGTCATTATTCTAATGGATGAGCGATATGTGTAACTCTTAACCGACGAAAATGTATTTTCAAATACGCTCGTCAATAGGCAAGCGGTAATCTCCACCTATCACGGATACCAGCGTGAAATATATTTAATATTACTGTATTGTTTTAGCCCGATGGAGGCGATGCAGTGGAGACGCTCGTCAGTGCCGAAACCAACGATTGAAAATATCATAGTTCATCGCTTCATAAACTATTCACAGCATTTATTTCAAATGTTCTCAATAATCACGGATTACTGTAATTGTAGAATTCTAATTAATTACAGAGTTGCCTGTCATTTTTGTTTTTTTTTTTATTTTATACTAGCTTTTGCCCGCGGCTCCGCCCGCGTGAATCTCGGTTTTCCGCTATATGGGAAATCTTGACACCATCATAGATTTATATAAAAAGTCTATTGACCACTTTTACTTAACCCCTCGTACCTTAACGATGGCTACAAAAACAGGAATCAAGCTATATCTTCAATTTTACTGGATCGACTTTGATGAAACGCGTCGCAGTATTTAAGTCGGAATACTTTAAGACTGTAACAGTTTAATCAAAATCTACCCGCTGGTTTTACGTGAAGCCAGAACAAACAAACAAACAACCAAACATGGCGGATTTGGTTTCAGAAGTTCTTTCTTTATTAGTCGATTTGAATAGTTTCTTTTTAAATATCTTTAATTTTTGAAAAATTTACATTTAATAATTTTATAATTATTTTATGTCTTAAATCAACTGTGATTTGATTGAATGAATAGCTATTCTTTTCCTTTATTGGAAGGTCTGCTTATAAAAACTCATATAAAACAAGGTTTCCCGTAAGTTAGAGCTACGTAGCTAAATTTATTTTACGCCTTCGAAAACAGCTATTTTGTAAATTTATTTTTCGCCTTTGATAACCGCTATTTTCCAAATTTGATCTAAATAGTTAGGGCTCTACACTATTGAACGTATAAATACACGAACGAATAAATACACTTTTTCTAATAAAACTATGTACTTCTTGTTGCAAATTATGCGTTTCTGTTCTGAAATAATTTACTTCAATGCCTGACTTTTATGAGATAAATTGGAAGACGATATAGACATATAAATCGCTGATATACATCAGTGGAAAAAATTAAGAGATCAAAAAAAAGTTGCAAATATTTAGCGAAAACTGTATCTTGTTAAAAATGGCCACATCGGAGTCACAAAAAAAAAGAAATTTGAAGCTCAAAGTTTCTAGTTTTTAGATTTTGGGATAAAAAGTACTTTTAAATGACAAATATTGCACAATTCTAACGAATACCGTGAAGGAAATTGTTTCGAATTTTTTTTTTGTTTTTGGTTTTGGATTTTTTTTTCTAACTAGACCACTACATGAATCGGATAGGTTGTTTATCCAGCTTTAATTTGTTTTTTTTTTGTAAGCCTTGATAAGACTATTTTTCGCTGAGCTATCGGACTTTGAATGGAAATGGATCATTTTGTCTTTGATCATCGCTATCTCAGCAACCAATGGTCACACAGAGAATTGATCGTAGGTTTCAAAAACTTGAATAAATCATAAAAAATCGGCTTTTGGAGGTATTTTGGAAAATTGCTCGCTGAATTAAGAATATTGAGAATACGACTAACATCAGGTGTGCCTTTTATAACTTAATGTACCCACAAAAAGCATATTTAGTTTCAATTAGATCCATTTAGCCATTTTTTTTTTTGTTACATTCGATTAAATTTACACTAGTGGAAAATATTAAGAGATCAAAAAATTGCAATATTTTACCGTTTTTAAATAGCGGCATTGCATTTGTTAAAAACGGCCGTATCGGAGTTACAAAAAAAGAAATTTGGAGCTCAAGGTCTCTTGTTTTAAGATATTGGGATAAAAATACTTTTAAATAATAAGTATTGCGCAATTCTAACGAATGCCGTGAAGGAAAATATTTCGAATTTTTGTTTTTGTGTTTGATTTTGGTCCACGGATTTGGAATTTTTTTTTTCTAACTGCACCACTACATGGATCGGATAGGTTGTTTATCCAGCTTTGCAATACTTATTATCTAAAAGTTTTTTTTGTATCCCAAGATCTTAAAACTAGAGACTTTGACCTTCAAAATGCTTTTTTGTGTCTCCGAAATGACTATTTTTAATAAAGATACAAAACATGAACCATTTGAAAAACCGCAAAAAATTTGCAACTTTTTTTGACCCCTTAATTTTTTCTACTAGTGTAGAAAGAGCTGATAGCGGGTTCCTTTTGGGTTTCATATCGACGAGAAGGGTCTCTGATTGTAACAATTGACATGTATATTTTTTGTCTATAGTACGGAACGCAAGCAATGGCCAATGGCGCATTTGATAGAACGGCTAAAAAATAACAAATTATAACTTTGGATATAATAACTCATTGCACAACTATCTATACTATTATAAGATTGTTAAATGTCAAATTTTAAAAAATCAAAGATATTATTAAATATCTTTGATTTTTTAAATAAAGTACTTTATTATTAAATAAAGTACTCAGATCGACTAATTAAAGGCTCCTGAAACCGAATCCATCGATTTTTGTTTGTTTGTTCGAGCTTGATGCAAAAACCAGTGGGTAGAATTTGATTAAACTGCTACTGTCTTAAAGGTACTATTCCGATTTAAATACTGCGACATATTTCATCAAAGTCGGTCCAGTAGAATTGAAGATACAGCTAAAACCCTCTTTTAATAGTTGCCGTTAAGGTACGAGAGGTCAAGTTTACTTACTAGACGATATTTTTTTTTAGAGCAAGCGACGTCATGGTTCGCCACTCAACACGTCTCGTTTCTCGCAGGGGCGAATAGTGGGCTACGGATAGCTACTTTGCTTTTAAGTGGTTTAAGGCTTTTATATAAATCTACGATTATGTCGGGATTTCGCTTTTGAGAGATTGCTGGATAATTCCTCTCATCCCATAGAGAGAGAGATATACATGTTGGTATTACGTGAAAGAGAGAAGGAAGAAATAATGTGTGGCCAACTTCAAATTGTAGAACACCCCCATCCAATATTTTAAATATCAATCACCAATCTTGTTTTGTCGCGCTGGCATAATAATAGCGTCATTCCAAATCTTCTCGGGGAAGCTGCGAGAACCGGCTAAAGGGTGTATTAAGATAGTGGGCAGCAGCGTTATCTTGTTATTCAATCAAAAGCTACTGTGATTTCCAAGATGCCTGCCAAGCGTGAAGACTATGGCAAATCCGTCATTTTTATAAAGGAGGCCCATGTGCAACAGTGAATTTCCACGAGTTGATAATGATGATAAGCGCAGGGGCCTACTTACTAAGGAGGGGGATAAGGCCATAGTCTATCACGCTGGCCTTGTGCGGGTTAGTAATCTTCACATAACCATGTATACGTGCGGGGTTTCCTCACCAAGTTTTCATTCTTCGCTAAGTAGTATCTACACTGCAGACTGTACATAAATTTAAAATCTTGTGGTACAGGACCGGAATCCGATCTACCTTTTTTATTATTATCGACGATTAAAATTTTATTGATGTTATGTACGTGAATCCGAATCAGTTCAGTCAGATTTGCTGTCTATAGTTTGTAATTATACTTTATAATCCAACTAAATAAAGACTGTAGATAACTCTATTACATTTAATCATTATTTATTGGATTAAATCAATACTAGTACCAGTTTTTCCAAACTATTAACTGGTGATTAATTTTTTTAATAAAAGTCTGGTAATTTTTCTCCGGTTAATCAACAGGTGTGGGGTAAAGCATCTAAGACATGTATCTAGTCGTAAAACAAATTTGAAAAAAAATATCTACTGTTTACTTTTGTCATCTGTGGCTGTAACCTATATTCCATATAACCTCAAAAATAATGTGTATTATAAAAAGCTGAAATAAAATGGAAGATACTTTACATAAATATCAAGTAGATGAAGTTCATCCCAAAAACTCTGTCTACCCATTAATTGTACATTTCCAAAATGGTTACCTAACAGACACGTTCAAGTCTAAAGAATGTATGTTGCTAGAAAACAA
The DNA here is from genome assembly GCA_017165845.1 of Thaumetopoea pityocampa. Lineage (NCBI taxonomy): Eukaryota > Metazoa > Arthropoda > Insecta > Lepidoptera > Notodontidae > Thaumetopoea > Thaumetopoea pityocampa. The sequence continues at coordinate 55,927 of WUAW01009548.1, forward strand.
AGAAACAGGAAAAAGATCAATCGCAGTTGAATTATGTGACCTTATATACACTGGGGATGAAGAAGAAGAGCCTTTAGGTAAGACTCTGTTATTGGCACGCAATAAAGAAACCGGGAAAGTACGATTAATTGAAGTCGGAAATGTTGAGGTTAAACCGAATATCAAATCACACAGTGATATCTCACAGGTGACTGAAGCGACGTCTTTGGAGCTAAGTAGAAAATTCGGCTCAAAAAAGAATAAACAGATCATGGAACACAGAGAAAAACTTAAGGTGAATCAATCTACAGTAGTGGAGCAAATGAATGATGTGACGCAGAATTTAACTGAAGATCAGATAGATTTATCTTCATATAACAAATCAAGTGCTGATGAATTTTATATACCACCTATCAATAGGTTAGCACAATCTGTTGAAGACGTTTATGACATTGACAGTATATTAACTGAAAAGCAGTATGAAAGGATATATTCTGAGTTAGAGAAATCAAGCTACAAGGTGGATTTGTATGAAATGTTGAAGCCAATAGCAGAAAGGAATCTGCCACCGAAGCATGTAGTGCTTTTAGTGTACACAAACGTGTTGTTACAGTTATATGGAACAATGATGAAGGAAATATATAAAAAAAACTTTGTACCGTGTCGACATTCCCTCACTCTTAGTGAAATAATAATTAACAATTTCTTTACTGTTATCAAAGCTACGGGCAAAAGGGGAAGATCCCCTCAATATAAAGATAAATCGTTGTGTCACGCTCTTGTTTTTATGTACCTAATAAATAATTACATGTTTAATGTCGACAAGATGGCTGAAACACTTAAGATAAAGCCTAGAACTGTGTTAATGAAAGTGGCCTTAACCGGAGGCACTTACAATTCAACAACAAAGTGTGTACATTTGAAGTTACCATTATGCAAACAACCCCGACAAAGGTTATATTGAATAAATCTTTTTTTACAATTGTTTTAACACGTCGTAATCTATTTACTATGACTCCACCAATATGAACCAATTGCCTAACACAATAAGGCTACATGTTTCTTTTTGGCACACTAGGAAATAAATCATGTTTTTAATATCATCATGTTCATAATAATAAAATTCATGTTTTTTTTTAATTCATAATATCAAAATAGTATTATGTATGATTCAGGACATTAAAAATATAAGTAAAAAATAAAAAACATAGCTTGGCAGTAAATGTGATAATATAATAGTGTTAATAGAATAAATAAATAATATTATAATATACATATACTCATTCTTTTGCCCCATAAGGGTAGGCAGTGATCACAGTTCGCCACATACTACGATCCTGACACCTCTCTCACCTACTACATATTCGGCCATTAAGAACGTTACGAATTTAAACTTTTTGAAACAAGCTGTTGATTTGATCAAAGTAGTAGTAGTTTTTACTGGGCGTCCTCTTCCGACACTTCCACTCGCGTTTGCCCGGTACATTCGTCATCTGAAATTCACTCATTTTTATAAATGCCATAAACCACAGAAACATTCCATTGTCGATCCTTCCCCCTTAGTCAAGTTGACATTCGACAATCGTAACCGCTAATAGAAACGAAAAAAATGTATTGAAATGACACTTCTATTCGATAAGTCACGTGTGACTTGGCGATTAGAAGTGTCATTCCAATACATTTTTTCGTTTCTATTAGCGATAACGATGTCGAATGTCAACTTGACTGGGGGGCTTGTTACCTTTAGACAATGTATCCATTAGGTCAATGTTGTTACCACGTCATACTTCAACTTACATCGATAGATTTCAAATAATACTAATAATAATACTGTATAATATTTTAATATAATATTGTAGTATAATTTGGTTTTCATACGGATATAATTAATTCGTTTATAGTGACATAAGATTATAACATAAATATGAATGAGGTGACATTATACGGTTTGTATTCGACCATAGTGGCATATGTAAGCATCGATTTTGCATTCAAACAATTCAGAATTGATTCCTTCATAAAGAGGTAAGTGCTCCTTGATTCTTACGAAACGTGGTCTTCATTTTTTGGTCTTGGTCTCCACTTGTAACTCCCTAAAATTGGGAAATATTCCACAAAGTATCGAAAAATATTTCAAGCGAGCTCTCGAACACCCGAATCTGCTAGTAGTGGCCGTTGTTAACTAGAAATCGGAAGATATAGTCCTGCGCTCCCATTGACTCCCAAACGATTTGAGTGACCGTCATGACAATAACTCTGCACTACTTACACCAATTGGTATGCGGCGAAACAACGGTCACAGACGGATCTTAGCGGCGGGGTCGAAGAAATCACACTCATTCCGCCTTTATTAGCTGCAGTACTGTACCGAGGCGCTAACCTCCTAATAAATTACCCTCCTATGACTGCTCAAGTCCCTGGACTTGAGCAGTCATAGAGCTTTTTTCGGGGTGCCCCGATGCTAATTGCCTCTCCTTTACCTATAATGTCGGGCAAACCAAACGAGTTGTTTTGAAGAGTACCGACGGTCAGCAAATCGAAGCGCATGTTAACAGAGTTGCCCCTATTTTTTGAGCTTTGGTATTTTGCAACCATGCATATATTTATCTGTTGCTATTATAAAAATTTTAAATGTTAAATTTTCAAAAATTAAAGATATTTCAAAACAAACTAGTCAGATGGACTAATTTAGGGTGTCTGAAAACAAATCCATTGATGTTTGTTCGAGCTTCGGATAAACTGTTAGTCTTAAAGGTACTACTCCTGACTTAAATACTACGGCATGTTTCATCAAAATCAGTCCAGTAGAATTGAAGATACTTGATCCCTCTTTTAGTAGCCGCCTTAAGGTACGAGAGCTCAAGTACAACTGGTTTTCAGGTTTTTTTTTATATAAATCTACGATTGTTCCGAGATTTGTCATGTAGTAAAAAAACAACATTCAAGCGGGCGGAGCCGCGGCCAAAAGCTAGTTTAAGAATATGGTTGGTAGTAAAAGGTAGGAAAAAATACATTGCATCAAAATAAATTATTATTTATTGGCTTAATTAATGTTTAAACATATCCTTTTATTATCTTTAGCGATATTTAACAGATCCCTGAAGGTCTGCCTGCGAGCGCCGGGAAGAGCATCCCGTCGCTCGATCAGTGGCAGACCCACAGATTAATGAGTATAGTACTACAGTAAGCAGGCCCGTGGAGCAAAGGTCTGGGGAGGCGGAACCTTGGGAAGAGGACTATCTTAACAATATTTGGGGTGTTTAGGAAATAACTGTCAGTATATTACGTACACATATAATTTATTTTCTAAATACTTGGTAATACTTATTAGTTACATGAAATCCGTTCACATATAAAAATACGCTGATCGACAATACAACCCCCCCTTAGCCAAGTTGACTTTCTACAATCGTTAACGCTTATAGAATAGAAAATGTATTGGAATGACATTTGTAATACAATCCAACCCAATTTGTCTGGATGATTCTGCCAACGACAAATATGTATAAAAACTATAAATGTTTATTAAACAGTAGATAATCATTTATTTGTTGGTGAGAGTAGCGTTTTTAATAGAGCTGGGATGTTATAAAGACAAGGGTTAATCATATCGTCATGTCACCCATGAGTTATCGATTACAAATGTCATTCTATTTTTTCGTTTCTATTAGCGTCAACGATTGCAGAAAGTCATCATGGCTAGGGGGTCAGATTCTTTAATCTCTAATACTTATTTCTAATAATATCATTAATAGTAACAGAAAACGGCTTACGTCTATAAGCGTACAGGTGTGAGTGAAACATTTTAGGTTTAATCATCATTTTTGTATTTTATTTTATGAATGTCCGTTTATCTACACTACTATTAAAGGTCAATTTTTTTAAATCAAAGATATTTAAAAAATATCTAATCAGATCGATTAATTAAGGGCTTCTGAATCCAAATCCATCGACATTTGTTTGTTTGCTCAAGCTTCACACAAAAACCAGCGGATAGATTTTGGTTAAACTATTACAGTCTTAAAGGTACATCAAAAGCAGCACGTTTCATCAAAATCGCTCCAGTAGAATTAAAGATACAGCTTGATCGCTGTTTTAGTTGTGTTGAAAAGTGGTCTATGGCTTTTTATATAAATGTATTATTGTTATGGGATTTCTCTGTAGCGGAAAACCGACATTCACACGGGCGAAGTCACGGGCAAAAGCCAGTCCTATGTAATTCTGTATTTGCGGCATAGTACTGTAACATGTTTTTTTTATGAGTTGAGCAAGTGTCCGAACCGCACCGATTTGCGATAATTTTAAAGGCAAAGCACTGAATACGGATTGGAGGTCTCACTCGGATAAATCACTGACCTTCACCTACATACAGATACATGCAAACATACAATCACGCCCTTTCCCCGGTTCTCCGGCGGGGAATCGAACCTTAGTCTCCCGCATGACAGGCGGGGATACTGACTATTATACTACCGAAGAATTGAGGTATGTAGAAACCATTTCTTTCTACATTGTACGAGCAAATTGGCTCTCCGTAGCTATCATTTCGCCCCCGTGGGAAAGGAGTCGTGTCGGGAAGCGAACCACGTCACCGCCATTTTTATAAGGTTCATGTTAATGTTCCTCATTGCCTTCCCACGAAAACAAAGAAGAGCAGAGGAATATGGAATATGGGAAAAGGACCATAGGACATCCACGGATGACTGCTCACGTCATTCCCGTGGTCGGGCGCAAGGGCCAAGGCGGACGCCGCAGTTTTTAGTGGGTGCAATCCTCACATAACCTTCATGCTGCGCCCTCGGCGCGGCGTTATGGGTCAGACATTTTCTGTGCGAAAAAAAAACCATAGGGCATAGGATACCATCTCGGAAGGAGTAGGGAGAGACAGTAGTAGCTCGGGGGGCTGGGGTCGCTTACCCGTATACTTAAGTCTATTTTCCGGACAGGCTGAAAGACTAATTACTCCCTGACCTATACATACAGATATCTTACCATAAGGCAGTCGCCGTGAAACCAATTACTATACGACAATTAAAAGTCCATTACTATAGAGGGTTTATATATAAGACTAGAATAAATATATACGAAATATATAGAAGAATACCATGGCGAAGTGGAAATATTTTAAGTCAAGCCGTTCTAAGAAACGTTACAATAATTCAAAACTTCAAACTTTTAATCGTAATGTTGTGTGTTATTTTAGAAGGTAATGTTCACTTATTTCTGTAATTGTAATAGCCTAGCGTAGTCAGACTACGCTTAGACTAAGCTAGGAGTTTGGGCGGCAACACGATTGACGGATCACCTACAAATTTGTTTTAGTGTTTTATAACTAGTATTATACTATATTTTATAAATAGTTAAAAATTGTGAACGATATTTGAATAAAAGTTTGAGCATCGATGAAGTGACTACGTTTTTTCAAGGCATTAGGCCTGCGGGAATTTGTCTAGTCACTGGTATTCGTCGGATTGACTACAAAACTCCCAAGAAGCAATAAAATGTGACATGCCGATAATTTATTGTTAACTTGAAAAAATATTAATGACTTCAAAAATATATACACTCGACCCTGGCAGAAAAGGCGCGAATTCGAAGCCGATTGCTACTATGAAAATAGAAGTAGAAGACTTGATATAGTTTTATTACTGAACTGTAGACATTAGAGATTTTTTTTTATTCTTTACAGCATCTGGGAGCGTTGTGTCATTGTAACACAAGTTTCCTCAAAAGAAAGCTGCCTGGAATCGGGCACATAAAGACAACTTGCTTCTGATAGGTTACAAATATATTAATGGTGGTAATTCTGTTGTAACAGAACTTAATTAAATTTAGACTCTTTCTATCTTTCTCTAATACCAAACACCAAAACGAGATAGCGAACATTATTAGGGAGTATTAAACTACATTTCTCTCATAAAGTACAAAAAATGTTGGGTTTTTGCATATCTTTAGTCGGCATATTCCGAGATTGCGTCTAAATATCTTTTGACATGTCTAAATGAACAACAGAATTACTACCAATATCGCTGATTAAAATTACATTTAAAGCAATATTCACCCGTACGTGTCCTCCTCATCAATAATATCAAGCGGCTCCAATTTTATATCATTCGTAGTACTTTCAGGCAGCATGTCCTGGAGGCATCCGAATTTTGAGAGATTCTCTTCTTCATCACTCATTTCAGTAGTACACAATTCGCTCAGAATCATTTTACTTTTACTTAATTCAACATTCGTAACTTTGTATCTTTGAATAGCATATTCTAAGGTGTTATATGAAGATCGACAATTTTCACATTTAAATACAATAGAATTGCGCATATGTTTTAGTTTCATATAAATACTGTGATAAAAATCATTGCTAAAATTCTTAATGCACTCTTCGCAGTCGACTGTAAATGTTCTCCTTTTGGAACCAAAATTGGCCAGTTCGTCGAGTTCAAATTCTTGATGAAACTTTTTTATGTGTCGTTTCAATGTCTTTCTTGTGCTAAAGTCTTTCATACAGAGAATACACCGAGGTAGCACTTTCTCTTTAATATTCGACATTACATTTACGTGGCAAACTTCGTTATGATTATCAAATTTCTCTTGCCCCTTGAAGAGTAAATTGCACTCTTCACATTTATAGATTTCGTCTTCAGCTAAATGTTTCGTTTTTAAATGTATAGTCAGAGCTTCGTTTGAGCCGAATGACACAGAACAAAGGTGGCATGGGAACGTATTCATATTGAAAGAATGTAACAATTTTAAATGTATCTTGCAAGATTTTGCCGATTCAAATCTTTTATGGCAAATATGACATTGTGGGAAGATAGCAGAATTAGGATGTTTTGTCCTAACGTGTTTTCTTAAGCTTCGTTTCTCTTTGAAAAGTGTCTCGCATTCAATACATTTATGTCTTTGCATGCCCAAGTGAGTATACTCAATGTGCCTTCGGATGTTTCTTCTAGATTTGAATTGCTTATCGCAATATTCACAGCGAGACCATGCGTTATCATTATGAACAATTTTAATATGCGAAGCCAAATAGTACTTATTGCTGCAAATTTTACCACAAATTTCGCAATCCACAGCCTCATCGGTTGTATGTTTCAATTTAATGTGATGTTTCAAAGATCTATCACTAAAATAAAACCGGTTACAATGCTCACATTTAAATGATCCGTCTATATCATCGCTATTAGTGGACGTAATGTTGGAATCTGCTATTTGAGCTTGTGGATGGAATATTCTAGTATGAAATTCTAGGCTTGATATGTCAGTAAATAATTTATCGCAGAGACTGCATGAGTTTACATTAGAGGGCGGTATGCATACTTTCTTATGCGCTATCATAGTCTCTTTGCTATAGAATTTGTTAAAGCAAACATTACAAGTCGATAAAGAGTATTCTAAGTCATGATTTGCCCTCATATGGTCTTTAAGCTTGTATACACTTGGGAACGAGTAAAAGCACTGCTCACAACAGTATGTATTACTCATTGTATCCATTTGTTGTCTCAAAAGTGATTCCTTGCAATATCTATAGAACGCATTGAAGGAATGTTCAGTTTTAACATGCAAACGTAAATCGGACTCTTTGCCATACATTTTGCCGCAGGTATTACAAATATATTCATCGTCTTTGCTGTCTGTATTTGATGTGTGATAGTAATGTATATGGCTTTCGTAATTTTCCCTACCGGTAATTATTTTTGAGCATATATCGCATTTATATTGATCTTGACTTTCTGTAATATGACTAGCACGCTCATGACGTCTCAAGCTCTGGTTCGAAGTGTACACCTTTGGGCATATATCACACCTGAACTCCCCTTTCTCGCCGTGCAACATTTCAATGTGCCTCTTGAGATTACGATTGTTTGTGTACGCCTTATTACACAGCTGACACTTGATATAGTCAGAACTGTGAACCGATTGTATGTGCGTCATTAAAGAATGTTTGCATTTGAAAATCTTATGGCAATCATTACAACTTGGATACTGGATGTTAGGATTATGCAACTGATTAACATGTCTTTTCAGATTGCGTTCCGTTCGAAATGTTTTCTCGCATAAACGACATCGAATTTCAGGCCTTCCTTTGAGATGCACTGTTATCATATGAGATACAATATTCTGTTTCCTTGTAAATATTCTACCGCATAAATCGCATTCTGGCAAAGGTTGTCCATAATTATTGTGACCTCTGCTTAAATGGAGCTGTAGCCCGAATGGACTACCGAATTCTTGTTTACAAATAACACAAAGCAACGATGAGTTTAAATGGCAGTTAGCTATATGAGTTTGTAAATTATATTTTCGTGTAAACGCTCTAGAACAATAGTCGCAAAAATAATCAAGTTGATTCTGATACATCTTCGGGTTGTGTATTTGTTACAATTATTGTTAAACTGTGCTTAGAATCAATTCCTTAAGAAACTTACACTGACATATTCTCTACAATATTAACTATGAGACCAATAAACATTTTGAGATCTAGAACTTGTGATAGATTCTATTAACCAATCCAGTTTGATTTTTAGCTAACTCTATTATATTTATGTTTGTTCTTAATTGTGAACATAGGAATATCAAGTCTGTCGCTGTTACAGAAACATCGAGTGATAGGTGATTTTACTCAAAGTAGATATATAATAGAGAAACGACAAATACAGCCTGTTGAAGCACATCATTCAAAACAGAAGTCCATTATCACCGCCTGACCTCATGTCTCCAAAATCTTAAGAGCTTGGCATGAGCTTCCAAATTCTTGTTGCAGGTATAAGCATCTAAAGTTAAAATTAGCCACTATAAAACCTCTAATAGATATTAAATGGTATTCGATGAAGAAACTGGGTATTAATGAACTTCTTTCGGTGAAGAGATTTACAGATAGTTCATAAATCTGTATTATGCTTGATTACTCCAAAGTAGCCTCGGGCTAAATGGAGAACGGGAGAATGAAAGTGGCAAAAAGAGCATCACTGTTGGGCCAATTAAAAAACTATTTCATAGGGAAGTCAGTCCAAAAGGAAGGGATAAAATTGTTGAAATTTTTCATGCAAACACTTTTTTACTTGTCCAATGTGAGAAATGAAACATTCCCTTCCGTTATTACGTATCAAAATATATCGAAAAAGTTTGTGTTAAGGATGAACGCTTCTATAATTGCAGCATCTGAAATAATAAAACGTACAAGCATTAATATCACATCACACCCCATATGTTGAGAATTGGTAAATGTCTTATTAGCTCTTCCAACAGAGCAATGTTGTAATTAAATTGAAATTTTGTCAAGTGTTTCAAAGTTTGGAATTGAATCGAGCATGTGTGTTAAACCATATCAATTACGAATAGACTTAAGTATGATATGTGGGTAAGCGACCCCAGCCTCCCGAGTTACTATTGTTTCTTCCTACTCCTTCCGAGATAGTAGTATCCTATAGTAGTAGAGACTACAGGGTATAGTAGATCCTATACCCTGTAGTCCTTTTCCTAAATTCCATATTCCCTGCTCAATACACCTTTCCTATCTCATCCTCTTTCCTTCCCTCTCCACTAAGCAGCGGGAATGCAATGAGGAACTTTAACACGTTTGAACCTTATAAAATGGCGGTGTCGAGGTTCGCCACCCGACACGTCTCGTTTCCCGCAGGGGCGAAATGTGAACTGCGGATAGCTACTGCTACATTAAATATCTGCCTACCCCAATGGAAAAGAAGCGTGACTGTATGTATGTAGTCTGTACTACGGTCTCTACCTACCTTATGGTGTGTGTGTGTGCGCGTGCGTGCTTGCGCGTATATGCGTGCGTGCGTGCGCGCGCGTGTGTGTGTGTGTGTGTGTGTGTGTGTGTGTGTGTGCGTGCGCGCGCGCGCACGCGTGTATATATGGCCCAGTCTATATAACTTCTAATCAGGAGAGGGATTAGGCCGTATACTACGCTGACCTAGCAGTAGTGGCCTGGCGGAATGGTAGACTTCACACACCCATGCGGGCATGCAGGTTTCCTCACGAAGTGTGCCCTCTCTGTTGACTACGTTGGTGTCAATATAGACCGTACATGAATTAGAAATAACTCAGTGGTACGAAACGGGAATTGAACCTGCAATCGCAACAAACCCCTACGCAATGTAATGCAAAAAAACCTATATTAAGTACAAAAGGGTCATGTTTTGTGAAATTATGTACTGTTGTTTTGGATGAACAATTTGATCGGAATGTTACTACTGCTGTGAGACATCAAGACACCCCTTTTGATGTCTCCTATTAGTATTAATGACATAATAATAATATTCTGGACACTTCCACACACACACTGATTTAGTCCCAAACTAGGATTCCCTGTATCTTGGGAAATAGACAACCATAGAACTACCAATACCGGGAAGTGCGACGTAGGCGTGGTACGCGTGTCATAAGTATGCATAATAATGCTCACTTAAATCAATTTTCATCGTCGATCGATCCCAGTCGTGTTATAACATTGAAACGAGTCGTTTGTCTTACAATATTCATTATTTTCGTAGCTATGCCGTATTGTTCCATTTGGAGTGCAAAATAATAGTAGCAAAAAAAAAACTAATAAAAGAAGGGGTTTCTTACTATTTCAAACATTTTTTAAAAAAACGTGTGTATTTTCAATTCGGTCTTGCGCTGCCCTTATCCAACGGCCTTCCGCAACCCTAACCAGGTCGACAGTCCACCTTGTGTAAGGCCTGCCAACGCTTCGTTTTCCAATTCGTGGCCGCCACTCCAACACCTTGCGGCCCCAACGGCCATCGGTTGTTCGTGCTATGTGCCC